>BLKR01014854.1:0-189547 GCA_011170035.1 Teleogryllus occipitalis
AAACAAGATATAAAATATGAATTGCTTTCCGAAAAAAACTTCCATACCTACCTACATCTTGTATAGTTGAATTAATTTCACGCTGAAGTGATCTTAATGTTGTTCTCGCTCTCATAGTGGCCTAAAAAAGTGATGATGTTCGAACAGTTCAACAGAAAATGTCTGGCTTCCCGTGAGCGCTTGTTGCAGGAGTTGCGCCGGCAGACTGAACCTGCTCAGGGGCCGTGGCCGACTTTGCTAGCCTTCGCCGCGTCCACTTCACGATTTATGAGGGATTTTTTTTGAAGATGAAAAAGTTGGTTCCAATCTTTTGACAGGACGATGGAATGTTGCTTAAGAAATGACATATTTCGAAAATGATAAAATATTTTTCCGGTTTCCAAAATCTTGACTCATAATATCTTATCACGTTAGTAAATGGGGTACAGAATAACAACTGTTTAAGTGTCACAGCTGACTTAAAAATTGCGAAAGAAGTGTAGAAAACTATTTCCTTGTTTGTTTAGATATTATCCGTCTGCTTCTTACATTTATGAGAATATTTTCTCTACCTCCTGTTAATAGTCTTTAGTAACAACTTCATCTAATTGGTTCTCTGGAAGAGGATAATATCCGACATTACTACGCATGATTAGGAAAATGGAGCAATGGGGAATATTAAATTTCATTCTTTATACTGACAGACTTTTCATATCCAGTTTTCGAACACTACTTATTGACTGAACTCCAAGAATTTACATTGTAAGTATGTAAATAGGTGTGTTTTAGAGACATTTTATACCTGAGAATGATTCTTTTGCCCGATCTCTGATCCTCTTCTTCCCTTTCTTTCTATCTATTACTCTCTCTCTCTCTCTCTCTCTCTCTCTCTCCCTTTCCTTCTCCTGCACATTCATCCACACTCTCACATCAAGCCTTTTGTAGCATCGTACGTATTTACTAGAATCCAGCTCCCTCTTTTTTCAGCATACGTAAATTTTGATTTAATTCAATTTCACACATTGTTGCTTTACATTTTTACTCTCGATAACGCTGGGGAAAAGCTCATGTACATGTAGATCAAATAATTTATCTTAATGTCATAAAATAAGCATTTAAGGGAGCGTAGAGTAAGACATTTGTTAACGTTTACAAAAATAAGCCATGATGTCATATAAGCTCATATGTCATATGCATATATGTCATATACTGTACATACCTACTATGAAATACATCAACTTCCGTTGGATAAAAAATGCGGATAATACAGCGAACACTCAAAACATTTGCACGCTGAATGTATATCGTCTGTTTCTTCGATCGTTAAAATTTGGTAATTCGGTTAACAGTGATGAGGCAAGAAGGAAGACATGGCGTCCATGGTATACAACATACCATCCTCAGATTAATTACACGTTTTATTGTTAGAATCGTCGCTTTTTCCCACTTTCATTTATATTTCTCAATTTCTCCCATCGTAGTATATTTTTCAAGTAACATTTTCCAGGCCACAAAAAACTCATTGCAGCGTGCTCCGTCCACATAACGTCACCGAAGCTTTTGGGCAACAGCGACAGCGCGCATCATTTTGTGTCTGCTGGCCACCGAGTCACGGCGGTTCGCTTTCGAGGGCTGTCGTTGGCACGCGGCGGTGTGTGGGAGCAGCTGGTAATCGCGGGTTTTCCCCCCGTGGCACGCGCCGTAATTGGTGGACACGGGCTGCTTTTCCTCTCCGCCGCCTTTCGGCGCTTTTCCTTTCAGTCACACGCCAACAGACGCTGCGCATCACGAAGCGCGAATATCACGGATACTTCATTGTTGTCTATTTATGGTTTCTTGCCGATTAACGAATTGAAACAAATACACCGGTTGAAAACAGGGAGGCTCAGGGTATCAACTGCTGTCTCTGCAGAGACCCTGACTTATACCTCCGGGTCAGGGTCATCCGCTGTCCATTCTAGTTGCCGGCAACGCTGATTGGTGGATTTCCGTAGTTCCTACGATCAACGTATTTTTTTAAACTTATAAAAATGGTATTTTTAAAACTTGAATTTTTGTAAAACACAATTCATTAAACATAAATAACGATCTCAGTGCATGAAATAGCTGTGCGTCCACTATCAAGTAGCAATTGATGTAATGTCAGAGGTACAGACCTATTACATGCACAAAAAATGTTTTTTCAATCTCATTTACATTAAAATATCAAATTTTAATTTTCAACAGTTTTCCGGAAAAGCGAGTAAAATTTTACGAAGTGAATAGTCTAATAAAGTGGTACACGTGATGAATGTGCTGAGTACAAATACATAAAGATAATCGAGTGTTAGCAATACAGAACATTATTCAATTGTAGTGCCTAAAGACTTTATTAGTATTATGTTGTAACCTCCTGTTTTTATTGCATTTCATTTTACCACCAGACATAATTAAATTACATCTCGTAATTATATTTATATTTATTTATAAAATTCCATTGATTCCTGATTTTCTATTACCTTATAAAGCTTGCGTGGAAAAAATAAACCATTCGTTTTTTGTAATATATTATAACTTTTCAAAAATAAACGTTATCATTGCATTGTCTTCAACAAATTCTTCGTTTTCGACCTGCCTGCACGATTTTATTGGAAAGAGAATGCAGGTTTCTGAGATAAAATAAGAAAAACGGTCAAGGAGTCGCGTGCTTTCTCCGATTCCGATTGCCCATGCGGTTTACAAAGGAACCGTTTTAGCACGGCGCGCCCTAATGCACCTTTCGCGTTCCCGTATCAAGCGCCCGAAAGCGTTCCCATTCCCAGTCGAAAAGCTCCTGGGACTGTTATCGCCCAATAGAATAATGCTGATGCGCCAAAGACATAATTTGGAACACATAGCGTTGCATTTGGGTGGAAATTCGGTGCGTCTTGAGAGTCGAAAAGCTCCTGGGATTGTTATCGTCCAATAGCTACATAGTGCTTATGCCCCAAAGACATAATTTGGAACACATAGCATTGCATTTGGGTGGAAATTCGGTGCGTCTTGAGAGTGAGTGTTCTTCCAAACAGTAAATAGTCTGTACTCTTTAAAGAAAATAAAGTGAGTTTATATCTATTTTACCAATACCAATGTTTATTAGTATTGTTCTTGGGTTCCAGGTCTGTTTTAAAGGAGTGTCTGCGTGAATATATATTGAATGTTGTTGTGTGCAATGCTGTACAGTATGCAGTAGTGCAATGTAATGCAATACGTCTTCGCTATGTCTCTTGACACAAAATAACATCGAGCGTTTCAATAAAGATGGCTAAATGAAATTTTCTAATCCAAAGTGGAGTTAAGATTGGTTTGTAATTTTGTTTTGGGAACATTGTTCTCTAGAAAGGAAAATATGGTAGGAATTAGAACTATTGTTTCTACAAATAGATAATGCTGCAAATAAATCACATGCAACCGGCAACACACATTATGTTCAATGCGCATGACTCAAAACCTACGTGCCCTCTTTTAAAATTCGATTATGCATCTCAGGCTGTGTATTAGTTATTTAAAAAATAGTTATTAGATTATATGTATTATTAATTAATAATATAAGACTTTTGGGGCGTTCTCTTATATTTTTGATGGTTTAGATTTTCTAGGACACCCATTCTCCGGGTAGGGACATACATTCAGAAAATGTAAAATTGTGAAAAATTATATGTAGAAGTAAATTGAAAATTTCATATTCTGTGCAAATTAATTCCATGTGACTATGTCTTTTGATTATTCATAAACGCTTAAATTTTGGTTTTATAATTACGTTTTATCACTTACAAAACATTTCAAGTTCAAAACAGTTAATACTAAAATATAATTTCTTCTCTGGGCTCCATGGTTTTAGAAATATTCCTTCAAGAAGTTATTTTTTTCTTCTGTTATTAAACTAGCATTTGATACTTAATATACGAATCACAAACTCGCATGTCTGCAAGAATTGGAAGTCCGGGCGTCCAACTAAATGGGAAGTCTGGACTGCGGTGTGGACAGCAAATGCGGCAAGCCGCATGTACGTCTGTCATCTGTATTCTAAAACAACATAACTAACGTTGCTCACGTAAAAACCACAACATGTCTTTAGTAGTTCGTTTTCGTAGTTGATTTCGTTTCAATCGAGAATTTTTACAGTGTATTGCGGAACGACTATGCTAGATGCAACTAAGTAACCTGTATCGTAGTGTTAAGAGTCCTAATGTCCTTGTTGTAATAATTTTGAAATGGAATTAGTTCCGAAGCGACACGGCAGCGTGTGATGCTAACGCTAAATTCCCTTAACACCTCTTGATTCACATTTCTTCGGCTAGAACTGCAACCGACCTTTATGATGCTGCGTCATGGAAACAAAGAGTTAACAATACTATTGTGTTGCCGCCACAATAGGTAACAAGTTCCATTTATCTCGATCACGTGACATGTACCGCACACGATACAAGTCACGTGATCAAAGCCGATAATTATATTAATAAATATAGTTTAACGTTAGTATAGAAAAAGTATATGAGAAGAGAATGCGCGTGCTCACCAGTTCAAAAAGGCATTCGTATCATGATAGAATGATTCACGCCGTATCAGTATTCAAATAGCACAGCACCAATATTCAAAATCTACAAACTATTGAAAGATACATCAAATTGACAAACAAAAACTGGATACTAAAAGCTAATCCAGAGAAATTACCAGCAAAATGATTACGCTCCGACACCCTAATGATCCCCTATCCTTAAAAGTTAATTCCGAATTTCCTCTCGAACCAGAAACATCCCTGTTAAATATCCTGGTTACGAGTATTGATAGATAAAAAATTAACATGGAAAGCACATATTAAAGCAGACACAAGACAAAAACATAAAAAAGCAAAAATTACATTCAGTCCTGTATGGACTACTGATATAGAAATCCATCATAAGGCGGATATTAATGCATGTCCAATTTGGAAGACCGTTGCTTCTAGTAATTTAAAACCCTTACGCAGCGTCCAGTTGAAAATTTTGAGAAATATTACCAAATACGTAGGGTTCATTTCCAACTGCACAAATCTATTACGAGTGTAACATAGACCCCTTAGACTCCTTTACACAACTAATTAATTGTAATTCCAATTTTACTCAGTTTTTGAACCAACGTGTCTACCTGAATTCAAACTTGGCAAGACTTTAAGTAATCCGATCTCACGTAATGGCATAATTTCACCCTATTAAGCAGATTAAACCTTTTTTAAACATATTTACTACAATTCAGTTAGTACTGTGTGGTATTTTAACATAACAGATATGCATACGAGTAATTAGAAAAAATCTCAAGAAGCCTTAGGTTGTCCAAGTCTTGTCTCATCAAATATTTAATCTTATTTGCTGACCCCCAATAAATCTTTCAGAATAGGAATAAACAATGCATGAAATAAACGAAAACTTTACTTGAAAAACAACATACAATAATGAGGAACCTGTTGAGCTTCCCTTGTTTCTATTTATCTAAAGAATGAATTTTATGAATCTTACCCTTTGTTTCAGTATTGTTTGAAATGTATTTCGCTGTTAGTTATTTACGTTGGTATGTTTGTGATTTGAGTTGTTATTTAAATGTAAATAATCTCTGCAAATAAGCTATGCTGGCCAGTGGAAATACATTTAAAAAATAATCTGTCTCTTGTGTTTGATGGTGCCGTTCGTAAATGAAGACACGCAGCTCATCGACGCGCTCGTTTGTCGCCGCCTCTGTGAGCGTCGCATTCCGGCACGAAGGCGTGGGTGGGAGAGGGAACACGCCATCGAAAGGAGAGGCTCATTGCAAGTGCATGAGCGGCTGGCAGACCTCGTATTGCATTCGGTGCACTGCACTGCACTTTTCAATACCGATCAGGTTGGTTGGTTGGTCGGTTGGTTGTGATTCCGGGCGCGTCAAGTGTAGTGTATGTTTTCTCTCGGAAGGTGGCGGTGTTCTTCTTCCCCGCTGGATGGCGAGATCCGGCTCCGACCTACCGTCCACTAGCGGGGTTTTTCCCAAACAGTATCTCCCATCAGCGGGGCATCGCCCCAGCCGGAACAAGTTCTAAGTCCCCGACCGGTCTCCCGGAATATGTGGTAGTGTAGTGCATGTTAGTGTAAGGGGAGAGGATAGGACAAGGAAGAGGAAGGAAAGATCGGGTGCGGTCCGTGGCCCGTTTGTTGAGGGGCTGTTCCGACATTCGCCTGGTGTTCATCGGAGAAACCATGAAAAACTACCGATCAGAGCTAGAATTCTCCTCCAGACAGCGACTGAATTCGACCTAGCTGAAAAGCTAGTGTCGAAAATCCTGCCGCCGTTGGGACTCGAACCTCGGACCTCCTGGACAGAGGCACTGCAGTGACGTCAGTTGATGCACTGACTCACCGCTCTCGGTCAATACTCATCAAGCAATTTACGTAATATGTCAGAGGTTCGCAGATTATGCCTACGAGTACCACTCAAAATTTACAGGTGTTTTGGCGCACCGCCTGAAATGCCAGTAACTCGGGAATTTTCTTTCCAAATAAAACACACAAAGAGGGAGCTCAGACTTGTAAACACCTAGTACGGGTAAATCGAGAACCGTACAGAAAATTTTGTAATAGGAGTATGTGAGTTTTATTAAAAAACATGTCAGTGCAAATTAAAATCTGACCAGTCTGAATAGAATTCAATCATTACCACTAGTTTTCAATATTCATTTTAACTATAGGTGATTTATTTCAAGATAGACCCCGTGCCTCCTGACGAGCCTTTGCACAACACGTATGCGTCTGGGAACTCGTGTACTAAACCATTGTTTGGTTACAACTTGGTAAAGAAAATATTCACGAAGCAGTGAACTGGGAACCATAAGTTAGGAAGAATGGTTTTATTTTATATTGCAAAAATTCAAAAAAGAAATATTGCAAACAATCTTTGGTAATGTAAAAAATTATTAAAGTGAAGTCATTTTGTAGATCAAACGTCTGTCCGATTCAGATTTATTTTAATGAAATAGTGATTGCGCAAGTGACCTTTGTACACCATTTCACACTCACTGAATCAAACAAGTACAAGGGGACAATTAGGCAAACTCAATTAGCCTGAAAGGTTTACTAGACGGAGGTGATCAGGAGGATTTTAGGGATTATCCCTACTTCGTTTCCCTCTCATCCATCACAACTGTTTGATTGTTGATTACGTTCGCCGCATCGTCACTCGATGAGAATCCGATATATGGAGAAACTGTCAATAATATGACACTTTAGAATAAAAATACACAAGTCATATTTCAAATTTGAAAACGAAAGTTACACTTTCTACTAATGCGAACATTGCCTGGCGTTCCTATGCCAGATGGCATAGCTGTGTTTACTAATATGAATATGCAAACCAATAGTAGCAATACTTCCTAATATATATTCGATGAATATGATTTGCAAACGTAATATCAACGATTAGAAGGAAAAATATGTAATATTCAGAATAATATGCGATCTAATTTCAGATTAAGAAGTAACTGACAATAAATTATGAACTCAAATAAAACCATCATAATGTGTTTTAAGACAATGTTTTTTACAAATTCTTTTAATGACATTGCTGGAATAAGATATTCTTTCAGAAAGAAACTTTTGATTTTTAAAAAACATAATTTTTGAAATGGTATGCTTATAATGATAAGTACACTTAAAATATTTCACCATTAACTTTGTATGGAAAATCAGGAGCAATTATATAGGGTATGGGTTTACTAAAATTATATTAGGTCAATTGTACGGGTTAAAAATAGGTTAAGAAAGACCGTGAGACCAAAAAGTTGTGAGATACACGATGCTGTGAACATTTATTGAAACCAAACATTTCAGTATTACATTAATTCTGTAATGGATGCTTTTTCTTAGACCTTGAATCAATACCGAAATTGATATGTGCCGGTTTCTGTACTTTCAAAAGGAAAAGACAGGGGTTCTTAATTTTAATATTAACGAAAAATGAGGAAACCTCCAAACATGTTTCCACTTCTGCCTAAAGTGTAGTCATTCTAGCGTACGTATTACTTACGATGAACAGCTTGACACCGGTAGTGTAAGAATGCTAAGAGGACACGAACCTTGAATAACGGAAATCGTGTGCACCGAGGAAATATGTGAAGGGGAATCATGCGAGTCTGGAATGTGAAAGAGAAAAGGCCAGATCGCAAAGAGAGATCGAAGAGATCAGTAGAGATTATACAGACTATTTCACTCATGTGCCGAGTGACCAATGTCATCTGCGAATTCTTTTAAAATTTGACCAATTTTCGAACCTTCCCTGTAATTTATTATCGCACTTCCTTTTGAATGTATTGTAGGGTGACGAGAATTTCTATCAGTAATCAAATACGCTCGCTCTGTGAATATGTTCTACTTTGAACTATTCTGTGGAAGCCTACAAACAGTACAAGCATTAAAGAGTATGAAGTATTGAATGATCTACATTTTCGAACTGCAATTGTGTCTCACATGGTACGCGTTGGTAGAAGAATGGAAACTTTCTTAAATAACTGTGTATTCCACTTCAAGAACATTGAAATCGTATTTATAGACAAATAAATAAAATTATTCGTCTAGACCTGCATTTTCCCCGACAAGATCAAAAGACGTTTCAATTGACAATTCAAAACAAAGAAATCATTATTTTTTAGAATTTTAGTTAAAGTTTTTGTTAATAATAAAAATATGTAAACGAAACTTGGAATAATTCATTTTCTTTAATCTTCCAAGAAATTAATCCAAGAGACAGTGACATTAGGCAGTCATATTTACTGGTATCTAAATTTTTCGCTTATTTGTTGTTTCAATAGTTTCTTTATTGTGTTCATAACATATTTTCTCATAAAGCGTTGTCATTAAATAACACTTGTAATGTTACTTTTGAATTTTTCATGTGCGAAAATGTGTGAAAAGCTAAGTGGAAAATAATATCAATGTTGAGCCGTGTCATCAGACAAATTTTCCTGTATTGGCTGAGCTGAGTTAACACTCAAAGCAATGAAAAACTAATCAAACCAACTATAATGCGTGATGTTGACTTTCTTGTGCTTATATATCAGGATCATTTAAAAGCATGAATTGGAGTGGACTTATTTAGAATTTCTTGAACGGGAAGAAATGTCTGTGAAAAATATCCTCTGCTAAACTTCACGAAAATACTCTCTGCAATTCTTCCACGAGTATCTAGTGCAGCTTCATTGGACACATTTTTACATTAGTCAAACCAAATGACAGTAGAGAATTACCTTTGTGAGCAAGGTGCTTCATCATTGTCACATTCAAGGCTGAACGGTGGATAAGAGATTAGGTCTATTGGACAGAAATATCCAAACCGCCACTCCTGCCCTTCGTATGTTAAATATATTTAATTGAAGAAGCGAGGATTCTTTGAAATCGTGTGTGTTTTTCTATATTTCGGTGTTCATAATAGAAATATACATATTCTGCAACAAACAATGCATTTTTTAGTGTTATGAATTTTTGTACTCTCCAGCCAAAGTGGTATTTATTCACAAAATTAATAAGTAAATTCAATGAAAATTTATGGGATCTATAGACAGTAGAACAAAACCCCAAGATGAGTGCTCTTTGATACTACCTTGTATTCCACTAATGATCTGATTTCATCTATGGAAACTTCACAACGATAATTTTTGTAATAAAATTGCTGCTCATTTGAGTTTAGTTTCTAATAGAAACAAACACCAGTGCGTTGGTGCTGCTCTCAGCTGTACGCGTGATGCCGCGTCGAGAATTGTTTGGCAATGTTTGAGATATCTTTCTGTGGCCTTCTTTAGTTCTGGATCGTATTAGAGTGGTCTGAGCTTTGGACTGTGTGTTCTTAAAGACCAAGAAAGCCTTCGGCACGGAACAATTTGGTAGGGAAGTCCTGCTGAGGGCGACGCGCAGGAGAGGACAGAAGGGCGAGGGATTGCCGGGCCGCGAGGGGGCAGCGAGGAAGTGGAGGCAGGCTGACACGGATGGTCGAGAGAACGGCAGGGTGAGAGGGTGACCTGGATTGATTGATTGATTAGAGATTCCGGATGCGGCAACTACTGAGGTCATTATTCCCTTAAGTATAGTACATTTTTCATCCGGAGATGGCGGTGATCTTCCTCCACTGGATGGCGAGATCTGGCGCCGACCTACCGTCAACTAGCGGGTTTACCCCAACCAGGTATCTCCCACCAGCAGGGCACCGCCCCAACCGGGACAAGTTCTAAGTCCCCGATCGGTTACCCGGTATGTGTGGTAGTGTAGTCCATGTTAGTGTAAGTGTGTGTGTAAGGGGTGAGGATAGAACAAGGATGAGAAAGGAAAGATCGCGCGCGGTCCGTGGCCCGTTTGTTAAGGTACTGCTTCAGCATTTGCCTCCTCCAGACAGCGACTGAGCTCACAAGCTAGTCTCAAAAATCCTGCCGCTGTCGGGACTCGAACCTAGGATCTCTCGGTCAGAGGCACTACAGTGATATCAGTTGATGCACTGAGCCACCGCTCCCGGCTGAGTGTCCAGGAGGTGGAGGCGGGCGAGTGACGAGGAAGGGCGAACGGATGTGGGTGGTCGAGTAGCGAGCTGGATGAGGAGGGAGGCGAGTGAATAGAACGGGCGAGCGAGTGGGTGAGCAACGGACTGGAGTCGGGTGAGTGGGTTAGTAGGAGAAGGCGAAGGAAGTGACGAGAGCGGTGAGGTGACGCGGGGGGTGGTGGCGAACAGGCAAACGAAATGGTGGAGCCCGGCGAAAAGGTCGCGAGCTAGCGGTCAAACGAGTGCGGTTGTGCGAGTGCCTGGACCTGAAGGTGGAGGTGGGCGAGTGGCGATGGAAAACGAGTGACGAGAGCGAGCGAGTGTCGAGGGCGGGCGAGTGTCGAGGGAAGACGAGTGACGAGGGAGGGAGAATGGCGAGGGAGGGCAAGAGTGAGGGATGGCGAGAGCGCGAGAGGGATGGAGGAAGGATTAGAGACGAAGGAGGGCGAGTGACGAGGGCGGACGAGTGACGAGGGCGGGCGAGTGACGAGGGCGGGCGAGTGACGAGGGCGGGCGAGTGACGAGGGCGGCCGGTGACGAGGGCGAGCGAGTGACGAGGGCGGGCAATTTACGTGGGCGGGCGAGTAACGCGGGCCGGCAAGTAACGTGGGCCGGCGAGAGACGATGGCGAACAGGCACGTGCAGCCCTGTGAGCAAGTAAGGTGGACAGGGAGGCAGGCAAGTGCCAACGGCGGGCGAGCGACGAAGGCGGGTAATTTACGCGGGCGGGCGAGAGACGATGGCGGAGAGGCAAGTGCCGACCTGTGAGCAAGTAAGGTGGACGCGGAGTCAGGCAAGTGCCGAGGGCGGGCGAGTGACGAGGGCGGGCAATTTACGCGGGCGGGTGAGAGACGATGGCGGAGAGGCAAGTGCCGACCTGTGAGCAAGCAAGGTGGACGCGGAGTCAGGCAAGTGCCGAGGGCGGGCGAGTGACGAGGGCGGGCAATTTACGCGGGCGGGCGAGTAACGGGGACCGGCGAGTAACGCGGGCCGGCGAGGCGAGGCGAACAGGCACGTGCAGCCCTGTGAGCAAGTAACGTGGACGCGGAGGCAGGCAAGTGACGAGGGCGAGCGAGTGACGAGGGCGGGCAATTTACGCGGGCGGGTGAAAGACGATGGCGGAGAGGCAAGTGCCGACCTGTGAGCAAGTAAGGTGGACGCGGAGGCAGGCAAGTGACGAGGGCGAGCGAGTGACGAGGGCGGGCAATTTACGCGGGCGGGCAAGTAACGTGGGACGGCGAGAGTCGATGGCGAACCGGCAAGTGCCGACCTGTGAGCAAGCAAGGTGGACGCGGAGGCAGGCAAGTGCCGCGGGCGGGCGAGCGGGAATGCGCGGGCGTCGGGGCGTGCGGGCAGCCGAGCGGAGAAAGCCCGCGCACGGCGCCGTGCTCCTCGCGGTCTCATCGCGGCGGGCGGGCGGGGCGCGCTTTCCCTCTGCCCCCGCGGCCCCGGAGCTACGCGCCTTCGCCCCGCCCCGTCCCCGCCCCGCCCCCGCTCACCCGCGCGCGGAGCACATGGGAACCTGCGGCCGCGCAGCACCTGGAGAACAAGCCCCGCCCCCGCCCCCGCGCGCTCTCGGTTTCGTTTCTGACGCCTCCGCTTTCTTTCGCGCGCTTCTGCTCCCCGCGTCACCTGACCCGCCGGCGCTGTCGGAATAGCCCCATTGTTTTGGTTGTTCTGACACATTCCGAATATTTTCATGTCGCACCTTACAATAAAAAGCCTGTTGAAGCGAGATCTTTCTTGGCTTTTATTGAGAATATTTAGAGCTGGATGGTTGGGATGCATTGCCAGGCGCTTCATACACTACTAAATGAGTAGCTATTACATAGTGTTAAGTATATATATATATATATATATATATATATATATATATATATAAAAGTGGTTAAAATAAAATTGTAATGAGATTTCACAAAATTGTTATTTTTTAAATTGTGTTCCTGAGAAGCTGTTCAGATGTCTGTGTGTAAATCAATTATATTCTAAATTGGAACTCATAATCAATTATTTATTTTTAATCTTATAATAGATTTTTAACAATGTGTTACACACGCTTGAATCTGAATTGGAAAATATATCTATATATCACACTTTGACTAAATAAAGGGCTTCAACTAAATATTTGTCTCTTTTTACTGACTCATTATTGTTCGAACGCAACAGAAATTTTAGTGTCTGGAACTTTTAATTTTTTTCAACCAATCTTCTAGCTTGTTCATCACCGCAGTTCTTCTTAAAAATGTGTGATTTTAATTCTAATAGATTGTTTTATCTTTAGTACCACGCGAAGAAACAAAAGAGTGGTTCTGAGGTTCCTTCACGTTCTGTCTTTGTATACCTTTTTCATAGACGGTAGACATCATGCTCCAGCACGTTCTTCTTTCACTTTGTTCTAAATTTGTTTTCTGGCCTCGCCTCTCACCTCTCACTGCACGTATTTTTAAAAGCTTCTCCACCCTGGTTCATATTTACCTGAATATTTTCTTGGTAATATTTCTCCACCAGGACGCAGTTTTTGTTTTGATCCATCTACTGCCGCCGGGTTGGCTTTTTCTCCGGGAGAGAAATGAAGGGTTCTAAAATCTTTATGCGCACGTGGATGCTGGGCGCATTGGGTGGTCGTTGAATCGATTTTTTCCTTCTCAGAGTCGCTGAACGATGCAACGTGTTCCATTCCGCGTTGCCGCCGCCGCCGCCGCCGCCGCCGCCGCCGGCAGCCTACTTTCTCTCAGCATTGATTGACGACGGGAGTAATGTGCGAGCGGAGTTAACGTAGAAACGTCTTGCACAGAATCCTTACGGACTTCGAGAAGAAAGGCTTTGCAGGTGGATATTGTTGCCGTAACCAAACGTATGAAACAAATGCTGTGTCGTATTTATGTGACGATTGCTTTCTAAAGCGTCTTTACGAACGTCATTCTTCGAGATGTTGCAGTTATAATAGAAAATGGATGTGTATCTTGAAAGTTTAATATAAAACGTATTTAAGTTCTTGTTAAAAATATGGTATGGATATTCAAACTGTTTTTCGAGACCAAAATTTAAGACAATCGGCGTCGATGTTAAATTGGTTTTCCTCTCAAACTCAAATGCATGTATCAGAGGTGCTAATTTAACCATGCTATTCACTCGTGACATTGCTCGGATATCTTCCTGATATGTTCTCGAAATAATAAACTTTGCTTCTAATAGATTTATTAATACAATTCAAAGAAATTAGCTATGTACTTAACTATGAACAAAAAAAAGAATATTCACTGTAAGCACTAATTTTAACAGATTTCAATTACCAATTAACAACATTAAACAGTTTCACTAAATAATGTATTTTAAGATCTAATACCTTTCTTAAAATGTGTTACTATTGTTAATAATAATTAACTATTGTTTGATATAAATACGACTTATTATATTTGGTACACAGTATCTTGTCTTTAGATGTAGAAGCAAAAAATCTGAAAAATTATCCAATAAGTTTAAAGTCGTGTCTTCTTCTAAGTGTTGGATGACCATTGGCTTCTTTATTTATATGGTCACAAAGCCCTTGATATAGTCTTCCTTCTTCGCTCTTCATCTGTAGTGGTATTATTAATTTCGACAAACTACGAATTTACTTCATCGCACGCATCAGTGAACATTGTGATTTTTCGGAAATTGTTTAATTCTTAACAATATCTTCACAACTTTTCTACAACATTCACCTTTACGCTTTTTACACGTATGCTATGGTTATCCGTGACCAACTCATCATGCTTAATTAGGTCTGCCCTCTTAAGACATCAGTTTGTCTGTTGATTTCTTCTCAAGTTTTTATTTAACCTCTTGCTATGATTGCCTCCACCATTTATCAACTTCCGTCGATTGTCAATACTCTACCTGGTCCCTAACACCATGTGTACGACATCGACCTCCTCTAACTAGTTCCGTAATCTTCAACATTATTGATTAAACATTATGTATTGAAATATTTACAAATGGACAATGATATATTGTGTGAACTATTATTACAAAACAATTTAAACTAATAGTTTCCTTTTCAGAAGTGACAGTATTGCGATGTGCACATTTTGTTGGCTTCCTTGGAAAATACTTTGAGTCACTTGTTAACGTTTTGAGAAACTATAACACCCTTCTAAGGAAAATGTTTGGAAATGCACTTAATGTATTTAAAACTGAAAAAAATACAAACACGAGAATAAGTCTAATATTAAAATTCAGAAGAGGAAAAGTCTCAGAACTTGAAAAGCTTGACTAATTATGGTTCACTTCGGAGCTGAAGGTTTTATTTAATGGTTCATACCATTCTCGTCTTACTTTCTCGACATCGTTTTGTTCTTGTAGGCAGTTCTTAGATGCAGAGCATTGGGAACATAGATGTTACTTCAGATTATGGTGAAGCAATTAGAGTAAATTTATGTGTTTTTTGTTTTCATTTCGTGTACATCATGTCGTGTGACATGACATATATGAACTAGAAATTCGTAGCACAATGCATTTTAGATTACACATGCAAATAATATTTCTCCTAGTAAATCTTTCTGGACTTTTCTAAGAGGCTTATACTTATTTTTTTCTTTTCGTTAACTAAATGTGCTCGTTAATTTCATGAAAAATAGTTGATTATCTCTATGTTAATAGCACGTGCACAATTAAAATTCCACCGTGCAATTAACAATTCTTACCTACCAATCAGAATTCAGAAAAGGAGCGAAATCGTGTAATTAAGAAACTATAACACAGACGTAGCAAAGATATTTGGAGTCGGCCATGAAACATGAACAAGAAAGTACATCACATACGAGTATTACGTACCTACAACAACTACATATAAACAGTGAATGAATAAACTAAATTGGGGAAGTAAGCGTTAAGCTAGCTGACTTATGGAACAACATAAACTATTTAACGTGAATATATAAAATGTTTTACATGTAAATCATTTGGTTTTATGATTGCGAATGTAAAAAATGTAAACGTCAGTTGTCTTTACCAGTTCTCAAAAGTTCGCTAAACCAAAACTGTGTCAGAAGTGACTAGTTTTTCCCAATATTTATACATGTTGTATTCTCTCTTATACCTGTCTTTAATTTTCGTGGGAAGTAATGTTATCATGACTTTGTCAGCTTCTAATATTTTATCCGCATATGTTCAGTACCTTTCATTTGCAAATATTTCGCGGAAACAAAAATAATGCAAGGCTCACTAAAATAGATCTTTTTCAGAAGCAATACTACGTCATGAAATGCATACCACGGGAAGAAAATATGTTTGAATTTTTTAAAATTTGAATTGTTCGTAAATGGAAACGAAAAACTATTGAACATAACAAGTGTATAAAGGGGTATAATTACTTTCATGGTATATAAAAAGCTTGCTCCTATTGTCGCTCGTTTTCTTGAACATACCATTCGTGCAATTACCTTCCTCTTTATCCACTCGTTTCATTAATTACTATTATTTCATCTAATTTGTGACTTTGATACTGAGCGTAAAACAGATTGAGTCATAGGTGCTGAAACGAGTTTTCCTCACGAAGTACATTATAAATATTTGTGGTGATACAACATCGCACTTTCTCGCAACAACAACAACAATAATAATAATAATAATAATATAATTTAATATTATATATTAAATAATAATAATAATAATATAATTTAATATTATATATTAAATAATAATATATTTAAAATTAATCATTTTTTTGAGTCTCGATTAGGGAAGAACGCGTACTTAGAATATGAAGACAACACTTGAATCCATCAAAATGTAAAAGACTACAAGTTGTGAGAACTGGACCAACACAAGACCATAAGTAAAAGTATTTCTTCACCGAAGCTCCATGACTTCGTACTGACAAATTGTGTCTTGAGATTGACCTCCGACACTTTTTGTAGTGAAAAGAAAACAAATAATGATAATAAAATAATAATAATAATAATAATAATAATAATAATAATAATAATAATAATAATAATAATAATAATAATAATAATAATAATAACGTGCTTCATAGATTTAGGCCTTAAGGCCTGTTTCCACATCAAGAGGTTGAGTCATCTTGTTAACGGGCGGCCAACATTTCTTCTTCCTTTAGAATTATACTTGTACATTATTACGGGAATTCTGTTTGGAGACATGCGTTGAATATGTTCATGCCAGTTGCTCCTAAATAATTGAATTCTGTCCATAAGATTGGATATTCAGTTCGATTCTGACGTCATCATTATATTGTCTATCTAAGATACTGTAACCTGCTACTGAACGTAAGAATCTCATTTCAGCGCTTTCTATTTTCCTTCTGTCTGTCCTATTTATTGTCCAGATTTTGCATGCATAAGTTCGCAAGGCCACTGCCATTGCTTTGTAGAATTTGAGTTGCGGAGTTTTTAAAGTCTTGTTTTTTGATGTTCTTATTGTCCCACATATGTTATAAAATCTATTTAATTTCAGCCTAGCATCATTTTTCTGGCAGTAAGACACATGGAAGCCAAAATAGGTAAAATTGTTTATCTGTTCTATTGGTTCATTGTTAATCACAATTTTACATCTAATGTGGTTTGTTCCTTCAAAGTCCATTGATTTTTTTCTTGGTGGAGATTTGCATATTATATTTGGTTGCCTGTTCGTTTAGTTTGTGCAAGGCTGCAGTTTGCTGCAATTTGTTTTCTTCTGAGCTACTAAAAATAACTTGGCCGTCTCCAAGAATATGGTATTTAGAGATTTGTCATTTATGACTAGAGAATGTGTTTTCAATTGCCCTTGCCATTGCCGGCCAATCTCGTCTATATAAACACTGAATAGTGCTGGCGAAAGTGGGCACCCTTGTTTGACTCCTTAATGTATTTCTACAAATTTATTACTTCCTTGAGATCCTTTATCAATAATAATAATAATGATAATAATAATAATAATAATAATAATAATAATAATAATAATAATAATAATAATAATAATAATAATAATAATAATAATAATAATAATAATAATAATAATAATAATTTTACTTTTTAAAACTGCACTTTTGTCGGGCAATAAATTACAACTCCAATGCAATACTCTCATAATTCATAAAAAAGTTACAGCGCAATAAAACATTACAAATACATTACAAAACAATAAAATTTATATAAATTTGCACAAACGTTTATTAAATGCATTGGAATACAAAGTTGTTTAATTTCATTTAGAATGAGAGGTTCTGCAAAACTCTGGCCGCCCTTGACTTACTGATCTATTACTATGTCTCCGGTCTCAAAATATGAAGTTTTAGGGCGCGACATTTTCGAGTTGGAGATAATCTGTGTTTTAGGAAACAGACTATCAAGCAGATCATATGTTGTGAATTATATTTGAACTTCACTGATTTAAACCACATTTTTGAACTAAGATTTCATTTATATTTACAAAATGCAAGTGCAATTTGTCACATCTTAGTGAACTTTTCTTTCTTGTGACTCCACTTTTGTTACGTTTAGTTGTGTGTGTTAGCCATAAGTGAGAAATTTACTAAAAAGTAATATTATCTATTTTTATCCCTAACTACTTCTCAATTACTTCAAAAAAATTCCCTTACAACAGTATTATCATTCAATTACGAAGCAAAGAAACCTGTCTGCACCATCCTGAGAACTTCATTTTAGCACTTGTATTACTTGTAACTCCTTCTTTACAAAGTAATGAGATTGTTTCTCTCTTAAAACTTTTAGTAATGCATTTAATAAATAAATGAAATGTTATAAATATTTATTGTTTCTATTATAAGAAACTACTAATTTTTTACAGTTCAAGTTTACGAATTATCGGTAATTTTCTACGCTTGACGATGCTAAAGTGTCACTTTATATATCGGTGGCTTTTAATGTGTACTCGAAAACAGATTTAATATAAAGCAATGTTAGGAAAAATACTAACGTTAAAAATGTACTACATCACCTGACAAGTTTTAAAATTTTAATACGGGAGAATTGATTCCATTAGAACAAAATTATTGTTTTATTAATGAAGAAATGTGTGAAGTAATGGGGTTAATACTCTTTCTTAAAATAATAAGAACGCATTGTTCTGTTCGAGCAAGAAATTAAAACAAACTGCCACGAATTTTAAAGGAATGTCCTATGAATTTTATATAAAGCACTTCAAAAACATAGCGATCCGCTTCAAATTCAAAGGAAAAATGAGGGGACGAAAGAAAGGAATGGGATGTGGAAATATATTTATAACAAGGCGAAACATTTTAGCTCTTGGATTAATTAATCAAGATGATTTGATTATTTTTAATAATGTAAATAATATTAATCATAAACTAAAGTTTTCTATCGAAATGTGACAAAACGTCAAAGACCTGTAGGTTCCGATATACAATGATTGTATAAATATTGATTGTATTACAATCACGTACTATCCAAATTAGATGTAAATATAGCGCGCCATGAAAGTCTCTCTGCAGTGAGCCAAATCATCGCCTCCTATTAAAAATTGCTTTTATGTTGGTAGCAACCCGTGCACCCGGTGCAAGTGAAGGATTAACTCGCAGTAATAGTGGTGATCAGCGTATTTTCTTAATGTCTTGTGATAGCTGGATCCATGCTTTTAGACACAATACAGAGAGAGGGCAAAAACAATTATCATCATTATTATTGACCGATTATTATGTTAAGAACTGAAGAGGGAAAGTTTTTTGGTGAAACATGTTTTTCGCGAAAATGACAAATTTATGGAAAACGTAAAATTACCATTTCTTGCGCGTTTCCCTAATTTCAAGTGTTCACATCGCGATGCTGTTCGGGATTTCATATATACATTTCGTGAGACTGGTTTACTTGACGATGCACAAAGAAAAGGCAGACCTACAACTTTAACGGAGCCACCCCCACCAATAAAAAAACCCTCAAATATAACATTGCGTTGTCCTAGGAAATCAACTCGAAAATTAGCACAAGAGACCAGAGTCTCCGAATGGTCAGCTCATAAATCTTTAAAAAAGAACTTCTTTTGGATCCCTATGAATACACAGTTGATTACGAGAAGAGATTGCTATATTGTCAATGGTTCCAGAGATTCATAAATAGACAGGGATTGAAATTTTAAATAAAACCTTCTTTACGTATGAGTCATGATTTCGATTATCTGGTTATATCAACTCTCAAAATTCAAGGCTTTGGTCTTTAAACAATCTTAATACAATAAGAGAAACACCGTTGCATTCGCAGAAAATCGGCGTATGGATTGGCATTTCACGAGAGCGAATAATACGGCCTACGTTTTTCGACAATACAGTGAATTTGAATGTCTGCTGTTACGAGATAATTTTCAAATTTATTACTGAGCTGAAAGAAGACGAAATTGAATCTTATTTCTCTCAGCAAGACAACAGCGCATACATCGCGTATACAGCGCGCATTCAGCGCGTACCACAGCACATAAATCCAATAAATCACTTGCGCGTTTAAATGAGTTTTTTTGGGAAGAGAATAATAACTATAGGACTCTGGACACTACGGCCCCCTCATTTAAGTCCACCGGACTATTTATGTTGCGGTGCGGCAGAATCTACTGTATACAAAATAATCCAAAAACAATCGATGAGCTTAAAACAAATGTGATAAATTATGTGCAGTCGATAACACAAATAACTTTAATAAAAGTTTTCGAAAACATATTGTGACATACCGATATGTCACATTAAAATAAACTAACATTTATTTGTAGACTCTATGGTGGAACATGCATTAGGAAATAGCACGAGAGCAAGGGCATAGCAACGACCGAGAATAAACAATGTAGTTTTTGTTTTTTGTAAATGCATTAAGAGGTGGCTGGATGCCGAAGGTAGAAAATTTGGGATTGGGCGAAGAAGTTTAGACGATCGAAAGGTCAGCTACACCAAAATATAACGAACGAATGGATTGGCTGGGTGAGAGAAGGACGGTCAAATGTTATGAAAAAAGAGAAGGTAGGAATACGAAGTCTTCGAGGGGTGAATCATGCAGGAAGATTTCATTCTGACCGGCATCGCGTTTCTGAACTGATCGTAGGTTCGTGAGAGGGAATGAGTATAATACAGATAGTCAGAATCGGGTTATCAGATCGTGAAATTTTAAGGACAGTAAATGATATTGCAGATATTGCATGTGGAAGTAATATTGATGCATAAATTGGGACTTTGTCGGGAGTGGTAATCGAGTAATAGATTTCGGGACTATGTCATAGGACGTAATCGGGACTGATAATTTTGATAGTTTGAGACCAGCTTGGATAGGGCAGAAGAGGATTTCTTGGGACTTTGGACTACGGCAAGCTCGCAAGATATTTCGACTGAGAAGTCTACGAGGGACATCAACGAAGAATAGATAAGTTAACCGCGGTATAAAACTGTAAATTCAAAGATATCTTGATCAAAGGCATAACATCAAATCATTTTATTAAATTCACTAAATTGTTTGCTAAAAAGGTAACAATAAACTTTGTTAAATTTTGTTCTTTAGAAAAGAAAGTGATCTTTCATTTAGTCAATCCAAACAGTAATGAACTAGGAATAGAATCATTCTATTTCAGATTCCCAGCTGCGCTGTATAGTCTGCGGATCCTATAATCCATTATAAAGGTAATAAGGATTATAATATATCGTGACCCATTGACCCAGCAAGCCGGACGCTAAGATCTTTGCCAGATATTAATGTAGAGAAAATTTTGTATATCTCAATATGTACATAGGTTGAAGTTTGTCATCAATAACGGGGACAATACATTCAGGATCTGTTGTGATTGTGGTGGGAATGCGATTATCCATTTACTTTGTTACAAGCTGCAGCTCGTGTTACCAACATAATTTGTTGCTAGCACTCTCAACTAGCGTGATGTCACTGCGGAGAGACATACCTGGAGCATGTATCGTGTAAGAGCAAAAGATATAATCAAGTACGACTAAGAACACTAGGTAGGACACTAGACAAGGTATTAGGAACGGGGTCTAATAAGATTTGGTACAATTTTAATGAACATATCGTAATCAAGTGAGTCCAATATTTCGGTGTTTATTATTTATGCAAATCCAATTTTAAAAAGAGAAAAAGAGAAAAAAAATGAAAAATTTAAAAGGATATCCATTATGCTAGCAATGACGCCTAGATTACAACTTTTTCATTGTTGCATCACTTCTTACTTTCTCTATCCCTAGTCGATCAATAGGTAGTGGTTTTGGTGATTGGTTTGGTGACTGTCAGCCAACCAGGCTAGCAGCGATTCCATAAAAAAGGTGAAACACCACTTGTTACTTTCTCTATCACTAGTTAGTATCTCTATCACTATATGGTTTGGGTGTATTGTTTGGTGACTGACAAAGAACCAGGCTACGAGCTATTCCACATGAAGCGTGCAAGGCCGGGCACCGCGCGAACAGCAAAGACTTGGCGGACACAGCATTCACCGTCGACTCACCAGCCGTTTTATGTTTACAGCAAGGCGAAAAACTATAGCAGTTGGATTCCTAAATCAAAATTATTTTATTACTTAAAAAAATTAAATTAATAACTGTTTTACAGAAATTTGCTAACGATATGTGGAAAAAGGAAAAAGTCATACAGATTGCAATACATAATCACATACAATTAAAAATTATATAAAAATGTGTCAAGTCTAATGACAAAATATATAATCAAGTAAGACTAAGAACCTCGGGTATCAGAGAAGCTTTGGTATAATAATAAGCTAATAAGCTCTAATAAGCTTTGGTATAATTGGTGCGTCGCGCCGATCTGATCGTAATCTAGGGTCCAATATTTATACAAATACAAGTTTAAGGAAGAAAGAAGGATAAACAAAGATGAAACATGTATAAGGAATTGCATTGTGTTAGCAATGTCTCCTATATTACTACAAATTTTCCATTGTTTCATTAATTTTTACTTTCTCTATCCCTCATCGAACAATAGATAATGGTTTGGGTGGAAGGTTTGGTGACAGCCGGCAGGCTAACAGCAATTACGCAGAAAAGGATAAATACAATAAAACATGAATAAGGAATACCATTATGTTAACAATGTCTCCTAGATTACAACATATTTTTCATTGTTTCACCCCTTCTTACTTTCTCTATCACCAGTTAGTGTCTCTATCACTAGATGGTTTGTGTGGTTGGATCGGTGACTGCCAGGGAACGAGGCTAGCAGCTATTACGAAAAAAGGAGAAACAAAGTGAAACACGTAAAAAGGGAATTCCACTATGGTAGCAATATTGCCAAGATTACAACAAGTTTTCCATGTTTCATCACTTCTTACTTTCTTTTTCCCTAGTCGAACACAATAAATAATGGCTTGGATGGTTGGTTTGGTGACAGCTAGCAAATCAGACTAGACGCTACATCGCAAAAAGAAGAAACAAACTGAAACATGTATAAGAAATCCCATTACGTTAGCAATGTCTTCTAGATTACAACTTTTCATTGTTTCATGACTTCTTACTTTCTCCATCACTAGTTAGTGTCTCTATCACTAGATGGTTTGGGTGGTTGATTTGGTGACTGCCAGTGAACCACGCCAGCAACTATTACGAAAAAAGGAGAAACAAAGTGAAACATGTAAAAGGAATTCCACTAATATTACCTAGATTACAACAAGTTTTCCATGTTTCATCACTTCTTACTTTCTCTGTCCCTTGTCGAACACA
The DNA here is from genome assembly GCA_011170035.1 of Teleogryllus occipitalis. Taxonomy (NCBI): domain Eukaryota; kingdom Metazoa; phylum Arthropoda; class Insecta; order Orthoptera; family Gryllidae; genus Teleogryllus; species Teleogryllus occipitalis. The sequence goes on from BLKR01014854.1 coordinate 23,192, forward strand.
ATAGATAATGATTTGTGTGGTTGGTTTGGTACGGCCAAGCAGGCTTGCAGCTATTCCGCAAGGAGCGTGCGAGGCCGGGCGCCGCGAGGGCAGCAAAGACTTGAGGACTCAGCATTCACCGTCAAGAGGAGCCGTTTTATGTTTATAGCAAGGCGAAACATTACAGGATTCCTGAATCAAAATATTTGATTATTAAAAAAAAATAACTGATTTACAGAAATATGCTAACGATATGTGGAAAAGGCAAAGACATACACCTTGCCATACACAATCTCTTACGATTAAAAATTATACAAAAATTTGTCAAGTCTAATGGCAAAATATATAATCAAGTGAGACTAAGAACCCCAGGTATAAGGAAGGGGTCTAATAAGTTTCGGTCTATTTTGCGCGTCGGTCTTATCGTAATCCAGGGTGCAACATTCATGCAAATCCAATTTTAAGGAAGAAAACAGGAGATACAAAGATGAAACGTGTATAAGGAATTCCATTATGTTAGCAATGTCTCTTAGATTACAGCAAATTTTCCATTGTTTCATCACATCTTACTTTCTCTGTCCCTAGTCGAACACAATAGATAATGATTTGTGTGGTTGGCATGGTGACGGGCCAGCGGGCAGGCGGGCAGCTATTCCGCAAGAAGCGTGCGAGGCCAGGCGCCGCGCGGACGGCAGAGACTCGGGCGGACGCAGCCTCCACCTGATCGGCTCCTCTTGGGGCGGCGGTGGCGGCGATGGCGGCGGTGCGGGCCGCTCCCGGCCTCAAGCATGTGAAGGCCACCCGGCGCTGGAATCCCGCCGCCGCCGCCGCCGCCGCCCGCGGCGCCGCCCGACCGCTCACCTGCGCCACCGCCGCCGCCGCCGCCATCGTGAACTCGCGACCGCTCTCGCACACAACAACACAGTCGACAACAACTGCGTAGCTGCGACCGGGCCCGCCTGCCAGAAGGCTCTGTTTTGATCCTATCTGCTATGCAAGGTTCAGCGTTTTCCATGTTTGTTTTCAAACAAAGATTTGCTTACCGTATAATCAGAGATTAACATAGTGTATGGGTGCGTGAGATTTCGATGTTGATAGGTTGGGATGTTTTATGAACAAATAGGCGTGGCGTACGCGGTGGGTTTGATCTCGTGTCCTTGGCAGGTGTTTCTAGAATACGGGAAATTCATTGGAAATGCGTTTACATAACGAAGTGCTTTTTTCCGCCATGATGAAAAGAAAGCAAATTTTCGAACTCGAAGTTTACTCACAGGGGTATTGAATGCTGCATCTAAGAACTAACTGCTTGAAACATTACTTCCGTACTATTTAGGATAGAAGATTCTGATAATATTATAAGAATTATGTCAAAGGCCAGAGAATGCTGTAATTTTCAGTAAGTATATTGATAGATGTGAACTCTTAGTTTTGACGATCTTCTCCTAGTTAAGAACGAAAAACTTAGAAACAATTTTGTGATGAAGCGAATTTTTTTCTTCTCTCTTTGATATTACTATACTCTCACACTATCCAGTTTTAATCACAATGAATTGTATCATCTTTAGTTCAATTCAGTATTTACTTCTTTACCTATTGCTTCCTATCTTGATGATGAACAAATAACAATGTTTTTTACCTTCTTTTTAGCACAAAATCTGTGGGATTAAAAATGAGAAAAAATTCAACTAATTAGTGTATAGTTAGATCGCCACATAACAAAGTTTCTTTGCAAATGCCATATCAATTTTGTGTGTTGTAATAGCAATAATAGTCATTTATTGATGTAATATAGGTATCAGAGTTCACAGGTTCAGGTATCAGAGCTATAAAGTATCAGTTCTTCTACCCGAGACTTTTTATTTATAACTCGTATTTGTGAGGATTGTTAGGAAATTACTTCTTTAGAATAGTTTATGATGGTAAGGTGATGGCGCAATTATACGGTTGTCAAACAACTCCAAGAAGTGTAGACGTTGAGAAGAAACTGTTGCGCCATGTAAATAACTTTGACATGAGTAATGGATAATCATACAATTACGATAAACACATCAATAAAATTGTCGTTGAGAAGTTGTATATCATTTTTTTATGAAACCAAATTAAATAAATTTGGAGGTTGAAATGGTTTGTGACTGTTCCAATTTTCTTTGAAGCAATTTTACATACTTGATTGATTTAATAATAATAATAATAATAATAATAATAATAATAACTGAAATAATGATAAAATTCTTTATAAAACGTTTATTTTGATAGTAAGAACGTTTATTTATTTAAGCGTGAACTTTTAATTAATTAATTTAATGCATTTAATTTACTCGAAAAAATCTGCAGTCTCTTCGGTGTCCATCTTTAAATTTAGTAGTATTGAGTAGTATATTTGGAGTTGAAGTGATAATGCGAATAGGTAACGTAAGAAGGTCTTTTTAACTTCCAAAATTTTGTTGGTAATATTTTTATCCGTAATTAAATGCCACTGAATTTAATATTAAAAATAAATTTGTCCCAACGCCATCAGATTTCAGAAACAATGCATTACAACCTCTCTCTTTCGCTCTTTTATATTTGAAAAAATCACAAATACCATTAATGAAGATAAATGATTGAGTTTAAATATGATCAAACATTTAATTTAGTCATTAAATATAGTCAGAAGAATCTTTTTTTATATAGATTTTTTAAAACTTTAAAATCTTTATGCAATAGAACCACTTTAAGTTTAGGTGATTTTTCACTGCGAGAAAAAAGTTTTCCAAGATAAAAATGCGGTTAAGAAATTATATCTACTTAAATTTAATAAATAAATAAATAAATAACTATATTGTAATCTCAGATTATTTTCGAGAGAACGAGAGCAAAATTATCTACATAATTAATAAAAGATTATATAAAGAGACGAAGCAAGTAAAACAATATTCTAGGAGGAAAGCTAATCATTATAAAGTAGTAATTTTAATGCGATCTTGAATTACTGTTTTAAATTACACATGGTAGGAAATTGCTATTTCATAAGCTCGAGCAATCTTTAGATTAATAATTTACTACCTGAAAGATCTCTGTGGACCCTATAATTTGTAACCTTTGAAGAAGGTACAGCACATCAGAAAGCAGTTTTTAGGATCATTATGAAGTTACAAACTTAACTATTAATTATAGGAGAAATTCAGGAGTGTGAGGAAATTACACATAAACATTCCAAACTATGTGACAAATGGTTTGTTTATTTGATATTATGTACAGTTATATGTTTTAATAATTTCACTAAAACAAAGAAACAAAACATACAAAATAACAAGTCATAATCATAATATACAACATTACAAAACGTTCCCAAGAGGAGTACATGTAATACATAGAGTACGCTTGTGTTAATGATGTGGATAGCAGCTTAGATCGGAGTCTCCTATATACAATTCGCCACGCCCCCTCGCGAGCTGCGGGGGCAGCGGGGCGGGCGGCGCTGGGGCGGGGGCGGACGGGGGGGGGGCTTCAAGGGCGGCGCGCGCCGTTCTAGCTACGACTGACTGAGGGCGCGCCCGCCTTCGCGACCGCCCCCGTGCGCGCGCCGGGCGTCGAACGCGGCCCCGCCCCGCGGGAAGAACGCGGTGCGAGCGGGCTCCCGAGGCGTAGGGACGGCGCCTCGGAGCCCCCGGAGAGCGCGCGCGTCGCGTCACGTGACATGCGCCGGCGCGCTGGCCATCTATTAAAGCTATGGACTGGGTGAGATGGGGCGATGCGTTTTACTGGAGAGGTCTGTGGGAGGTATGACGAGTTACTTAAACGGATGAGGCGCTTACATCATGACGTTGTCTGTGGTAAATCTACATGTACACGTTCATGCTTTTTATATACACTATAATTATTTCTATAATGTTTTACAGCTCGTATATATAAGCAGTATGTGAATATTCGATGCATCTGTCTGATGCCATCAAAATATTATCTTCATCATATGTCATTCACATCTTCTTGATAAATGTCCGGTCAAGAAAACAAAGACGGAAATGAGTATATTTTATAAAAAAGATATATTTAAGATTATTATTTTAATATAGTAACTGCGATTTATCAGGAATAAAATAGTTAAAAGGAGCAATATAGGAATAGCAAGAATTTACAGAAAGATTGTCAGCTGTCGCCAACGTATACCACGTCCGTAAGTTTACGATATCGACCGCATTTATTAAAAAGGTGTGAAGGCACCTAATGGATACAACAGTACATATGTTAATTGTGAGTTTCTTCGCTTGGTCGGAGCCAGGTGCGGAAGAAGAAAAAAAGAAGAAAAGGGGGGAAAAGGAAAAAGAAAAAGGGAAAAAGAAAAAAAGAAAAGGGAAAGAGGAAAAAGAAAAGGGAAAGAGAAAAAAGAAAACAAGGGAAATATGAAAAATTAAAAAGGAAAAAGAAAAAAGAAAAAGAGAAAAAGAAAAAAAGGAAACAAGGGATATAGGAAAAAAAGGGAAAAAGAAAAATAATAAATGAAAAAAAGGGGGAAAAAGAAAAGAGTCGCGCGGGGCGAAACGGGCGTATGTACACGCGTCCGCGCGTGGCTCGCCCGTGGCCCACCCGTGGCCCGTGGCCCGGGGGCGCCGGGCGGCCGCGTCCAAGGTTCAGCCAGGCTCCTTCGCCAGGTATATGGAGCAGGGTCGGCCAATGCGGCGGCGTTGGCGCGCGCGCGGGCCGAGCGGAGGCGCGGGACCCGTTAGTTGGCCGTGTTGGCGCGGGGCGCCGCCGTCGCCGCGACGCCTGTTGGCTCGCGGTTGCCATCGCGCAGCCGACGCCGACGCCGACGACCACGACGACGTCGGGACGCCTCGCCTACGCCACCGAGGCGTCCCGACGCCTTTGCTACGTAGGCGGCGTCGGATAAATTCGTAGGTTAATTAAATCTGTAATGTATTGCGAAGTGCGGGAAATGATAAAGAGGCAAATTTCTACAGTACCTGAGTCAGGTGGGAAAGTAAAAAGAGCTAATCTTCTTTAGTTAAGTAACAGTATGACCATTTTGTAATAGAGCAACTATAGTCTCTTTCGATAATTTGCGTTCCAATGCAAATAATCATTGACGTAGTCAATATAGGATTATTTGAGAATAATTTAAAATACATTTAGTTTATCCGAGTATTACTACTTTATGAAAAGATAAATTAGATTCATATCGGTCCTAATAGTTAAAAGGTGAATAGGTAAGAGAAAATAAATAAATTGATAATTTATTTCAAAATGGACTTGAATTTGGAAATACTGTTTTATATAATTTATGTATACGAAATTACAGTAATTGCAATACATACACTGATGATGGAGCTGGCAAAATCTCAGACACGTTCTTTTACTATCTTTCTCACTTCAAAAGAATGGCACTTAAGTTAATTCGACTTGATTCTTACTAATAAAATGCAAATAACCATTTTGTTACACAATCATACATGTAAATAATTGTTTTGTTACACATCTTTATGTAATAGTAAGAATATAATAAAATGTTACTTTGCAGCATTGTAATCTTTACTAAGGAAAACTCTTAAAAAGTTTCATGACGAGTATATTAACCTTAGCAATTACAATACATACAATTACTTATTATTCGGACACCTGAGCATAACATTAATTTTTATTTGCTTATCTTGACAGCCGACACGAAAAAGCTTTTAAAAATATCTTTCTGGAACTTCAGTTTTCGTGTCTTCGGTTACAACATTCATTTAATATTTCAACATTCACCAAACATTTCGCATACATTTACATCTAAAACGTTTGAAAATATACTGGATGAATGTTTTTTACGACCTCCACCAAGTCCACTGATCATCGATGACAGACGGCACATTGCTGCCGACAAAGGATTACATCTTCACTTCGATGCACTGACGCAACGCAAAGACCTTCATGAAGTCCTCGTTGACTTCGTAAAGTATTTATCTCCCATCTAGTGGTTGTTTCGCCGTACAAGGAGTTGGGAGAATTCGGAGAACAGCGTTCTACCATATTTGACCAGTTTCCGCTCGTTTGTTGGAAAGCAGAAACCGCACTCTTTGGCAATGACTGGGGACTTTCTTTTCTAATTATACTTCCTCGTGGCCTTAGAGAAGCATCGAATTCCTTATAGCCGTCATTCCACGACTCAGTTGTTCCTGTCCTGAAATAGTTTGTTTACAGTAATGATTCCTAAGTGGCTTAGCGGTACATGTCGGTGGAGAACGCTGAAAAAGTTACTGATGTGGATATATAAGCTCTGCAGTAACGGAAGTAACGTACGTGTTAGAATATTTTCGGAAATAAATTTTGCTGCTGGTGACAGATTTTTCTCAGAAAATTATAAATTTATAGAATATACATTTATTTTCTTGTTTTATGAGTTAATATATTCAGTGAAAGAAATGTATTTAGTTACTACCTACGGTTCCGACTATTGTATAAAGACGAGCATGCTACAAATTTTAACCATGGGTTCCATAAAAATAATTTTAAATGCCAACTTAGTCTAAATTATTGACTAGTTAGTATCATATTTCTACACATCAAAATATCAGATTTAAGTTTTAATTGTTTTGTTCCCATTTCTTCGACAATTTTATGACGTTGCAAGAGTAACATTTTCTCAAACTTTACTTGGGCGTTTCTAAAAACACCAAATACATAAGATATTATTTCTAAGATCTCAACAAAATATCTATAACTCGCAACATCACTTCAAAAGTAATATAGAGGTATAACGAAAAATTTTATTTCGAAATAAAAATCGTTGTTCATCAAACTTGAAAGTATCTGTAGTGTTCTCTAACTTCAAGAGCTACAGCTTCAAATCCAAGGTCATGGCTCTTTGCGAGACTTCAAAGTACTTAAAAGTGCAACGTCATAAATTAAAAGTGACAAAAGCTATTTTAAGCACAAGCCACTTAGGACTTTCGAATCTGGAGAGAAACTACAAGAGTCATGGTTTTGTTAAGCCAAAGCACACAAATGAATGAAGCGAACACAATGTGCTACTGCGATCTGCATTTATCTGAACGTTTTAACGAGCCGCAATTCAATGAAAAGAGAATACATTCTGAAAATGAAAATGTAATAATAAGCTGACGCAAAAGTAATAAAAACAGTAGAGACTAAACCAAAAGCATTGCTGTTACAGATGCCAACGGAATGTAAGGAATCTATTTTACAAAATGTGGAACAATCAGAAATTAACTATAACATGTACTTGTATGTTACTGCAAAACATCTAATAAATTTGAGTAATCAAAAATATAACAAAAGGAAAAAATCGATTCGTATGTAACCAGAAAAATACATTATGAATATTTTCAAAGCAATTCTATTAAATTGATAGTTTTTATTTCATCTGAGAATGTAATAAATGCATGTGAATATTTGTAGAAGGATGTAGGAAATTTCAACGTACAATTAAATAGTACGAGAGACGTGTCGTGGGGGCTTGTGGTAGGTACGCAAGGATCCTGAGCAAGACGACCACGTGCGCAGCGCCAGCCGCGCCTGAGCACACAGCTCAGCTCCTCGGCTGACTCAGTGTGACGTCACGCGCGCGTCCTTCGCGTCGCTGACAGGCGGAACTGGCGTCCTCGCCTCCACCCGCGCTCAAACCCGCGACCTCTTGAGCAAGCAATCGATTCCTCGCAGCCCACGGAGGAAGGCCTCGGAGCAGCGCGGCGGAACCGACTCCTCCGACCCGGAACGACTCCTTGCGTGATTCTCTCATTCACTGCTTCATTCAGTTCCTGTTTGAATGTTATAAGGTGCGCGGGTATGAAGGGTAAGATAGGGCCTTCAAACGTTTTCAAATTGCTTCCGTTTTAAACTGTGGGCCTTCATTTGATTCAAACGTCTTAAAATTGCTTTAGTTTTAAATTTTAGGCGTCCATTTTATGCACCACTGTTTACTATTTACTAAAGAAGGTCAATGATGAACTTTCCTTATCAGATCCTATAGGGTGCGAAGAAATTTCGTTGAAGTAAGTCTGTAGTTAGTTATCGGTCCTAAAAAAATTGGTCATTTTACAACTTTTGAAAGTAAATAAAAAATTATGTCATTTGGCATTATTTAAATCAGAAAATTCCACGAAATAGAAGTAATGCTTTGAATCCAACTCAGAATGGTGCAACGTCCCAGATATTTCCGATACACGTCTTGTTTCTGATTTGCACGATCCTATTCTTTCAAACTTCATAGTTATTCAACGGTAAATTCTCACAAAATTTCATTGAAATGCCAGTCCATTGTGCTCGCCTCACCGAATTCCCAGAGTCTGACAACTCACAAACCCCATTGAGCATCACATTCCGATAAAGGTCACCCAGCTGTTCCTGGTCATTCATTGGGTCACTGCCAAAGAGACGGCGTGTCTCACGGAGAGTCCCACGGCCTCTTCTGCATCGTTGTCGCTCGTAGCCGCCGGCGCCATCGGCGGTGGCCGGCGGCGATGACGTCAGCAGTCGCTCCACTCCGCTCCGCGCCGCACGCATTGTACCGCAGAAAACCGCGTTGTACCGCGCTTCAACGCCTTGGACCGCGCAGCACCATGTTGGACCGCACTGCATCGCATTGTAGCGAGTTGTACCGCCTTATACCGCGTTGTACAGCGCCGTACTGTATTGTACCGCGCTTTACCGCGTCGTATCGCATTATATCACATTGTATCGCGTTGCACCGAGTTGTAGATGCTGTACATTGTTGTACGGCGTTGTACGGCATTGTAGACGTAGGCGTTGTACGGCGTTGTAGGCGTTTTACGGCGTTGTATGGCGTTGTACGGCGTTGTACGGCGTTGTACGGCGTTGTATGGATTTGTAATGTGTTGTACGACGTTGTACGGAGTTGTACGGCATTGTACGGCGTTGTAGGCATTGAAGGTGATATAGGCGTTGTACGGCGTAGTGCGACGTTGTACGGCGTTGTATGGTGGTGTACGGCGTTGCACGGCGTTGCACGGCGTTGTATCGTGCTGCCACGCACCGCGCCGGACAGGATGGACGCACGCGGTGGTGACGCTGGCGGTGGTAGCCGCAGTGGTGGCAATGGTGGCAGCAATGGTGGCAGCATCGGCGCACCGTTATGTCGCCGCCCGGACCGGAGCGGCGGCGGCGGCGGCGCCGGCGCAGGGGCCGACCGTTAGGCTCCAAACGCTCCCAGCCAGCCGCGCGCGCCGCGCCGCGCCGCAGCCGCTGCCGCAACCGTCTGCCTCAGCCAGCCAGCGCCGTCACCAGCGCCGTCGCCAGCGCCGTCTCCGTTGCCGGAGTAGAGGGCGCCGCAGCCACCGACGTCCCCGTATCGATGACGTGGTCGTCACCGTCGCGGGCGGTAGACACGGGCTTCGTCGCAGCTCGCAGTCGTGTCATCTGAAACAGAAGATGTTCATTAGCGGGATGGTCTTTTTAAGTTTGAAACACAATGACAAACTGCTTTTTACGAGTCGAACATTTTTTATTTGAATTTTGAGTAGCTACATCAGTGAGGGACTTAGAATGAAGTTAATTTGCTCCGTTGATTATTTGTGACAAATTTGAAGAGTTACTCCAATTATTTGCGTATTATACGCATTGAAAATGGTCTCCAATATGCGAATATGTGAATAAGTTTATTTTGCCAAGCATGCAAAATATGCATGATTGCATGCCAAGCAGCTCTGGTTTCTGTCACCTACGTTTTATGAGGAGTGAGGAATTAAATGTGTTTTCCTTTAATACTTTCCAAACCTTAAACATTTAGTGAGTCACAAGCTACAATACGACATTTCATTTAGTAGCAGATGGCGAATGTGGATGAGGGAATTTTCGTAAATAAAATGTCCACAAGAAATATACGCCAAACCTCGTCGTTAAACACGTTAACGTACAGATTTCCAAATCGATCTTGAAATAGATCTTGTTAGTAGTGCTCTCTCTGTCTCTCTCTCACTCACTCACTCACACACACTCTCATTCTCTCTCTCCTCTCTCTCTCTCTCTCTCTCTCTCTGAAAAGAATTTTTCCCAACGGTGTCCTTTAGTAAATAAATCTATTCATGATCACTGAATATCAGACTTCCTCTGTAAGATTCTATTAAACATTTCAACATCTTCAACTGTTTAACGGTATTAAGTAAGACGTATTTTAATGAGAAATACATGAGGTAATGTTTTAATATTATATTATAAGTTAAAATATGCTTAAGGAACTATTGCTTATTTGATCTGTTGGAATTGCGGTTAAACGGCGTATCCTAAGCGGAGACAAGACGTCATACGCACATGACAACGCGACCACAAAGACACTGTGAGTTTTGGTGACCGTGAGCAGGCACAGAAGCGCTATCTAGCGAGAAGGCGAAAACACACTCTTATCCAATGACTTGTAACAATTCCATATGTGCGAATGTAGTGTGCGTGTTACATGCGTGCCCCTTGCTGCTCGCACCGCCTCGCGCCTTAAGCGTGTAGCGGGTAGTATCTCCCCCTGGGTCCGCCCGAGCGAGGTCGCGAATAAGCCTCGGAAGGCTGTGACACCTGCCTGCGAACAGAACGTCTCTCCTTCGAGTAGATTTAATTGTTTCCTCTTTGCCGCGAATTAATATGCTGCGAATGACGCGTGCATGTTCTTTGAAGACCGTCTCTCTCTCTCTCCCTCCCTCTTCCCCTTTTCATAACCGGTTTTCATATGAGCTGTCAGCCTCCTTCTGAGGGAATTGCGAGTTTAATTGTTTTCCTTGTGACCGACGCGTGTCTTTAATCTACAAGTTTAATGAAGTACGCAGGAGATACAGATCATGACCTCCAAAATAGTTTTACAACTGAGACGTCTCATATTTCCTTAATATTCCGACTCTTCATTCATTCGTTATTATTTTTTAAAGGAACTGGTATAAAGTTGTGCTTATGAAAGGCCCAGTTATCGCAATTGGTTGTAGAGTTCACTTGATAACGGGCAGAATGTTTCATGGCTGAGAGGAAGTTACTTCGCACGCCTGGTTTCATAATAACTGTAAAGTAATATTCATTACAACCAGGGCACGCAATTCAGGGGGAGGGGTACAGAGACCCCGGTGGTGTTTCCGCGTGCAGCCTTTCCCTGCCGGTGGCTCATTAATTATCTCAAGCAGCTCATTCTCATATCACCTTCGCGGTTTTTACGTGACGGTTGCACGCACTCGCCAGCGGCCATAGCTGAGAGTAACTGTTCGGCATGATACTGTACTGCAAGTCTCCTTCCTTGGTGTCATATCTCGTCACGTGAATGGATGAGGAACTAAGGTGATATCCTTGAGAAAAATGCTTTCTGATTGTGCAAGAATGTTTTCCGCAAAGAACATAGTACTTGTCAAGTGTGGTAATCATTTCATTTCATTGAGAAATTAAAATGAAAACGTTTACTTAAATATGAATACGGTGACCTCGTACCAATGGGATGTATCTTTGTGTAACCTGCATTTGTTTTTTAAAGGTCCTTTGTACCTAGTATAGGAAATATATCAATTCATTACCAATATTGTTTTTTGTTCTGGGATTCTCCATAAAGTAAAATAATGTTAACAACTTCTTATTAGTGGATATTGTTAAACAAAAGTATAGACTAATTCATTGGATGAAGTATTTTGTGGTTGCTGCAATAAAACCTTCGCATTTTCTGTTCAATCCTGCACAGAAGTTGCCCCTTTTCGGTCATTTGGCGATCCCACTTTGACACCTCATCTCGCCAGCGCGGATCTCATAGTAACGATAGTTGGCGTCCGGCCATTGCTTTCCGGCCATAATCCCACAGCTACATACCACCCACTGTCTCATTTCTAATTCAAAGTGGGCTAGCAAATGAATGAATTGCCACTTAACGTGAGATTCATTGAGATAAAAGAGTCTTTCGTTTCACAGTGACATGTTGAAAACATTTATTCCCCATGCGGATTTGAACTCACTCGTGTATATCGATAATTACCTCTATCGACTACGCTACCCAGAACGACTATTCTTCCGAACAATCAGAAAAAAAATATGGTTAAAAGTTTTACAGTTCGTGTAGGTAAATGGAATTGACAAAACATATCCGAAATTAATACTTAACTGATGTTCCTTCACTAGATCTAGGTTTTATTATGGTAATTACTGAAATATTTATTGCCATATAAAAGTGTTCGTGTCTGCAGTAATTTCATTTAATATTCCGATCCATTAGGAGGTTTATAGACTGTGCTTTACGTTTGAATAATTTCAATACCTTACAATTTAATGGTTATCTAGGTTAAGATCGTAAATTGCAAATTCAAATGGCAGTGCCTTTATAAATAGGAAGAATTTATAGGAATAAGAATTTATAGGAAGTTTTTCAAAACATTGAAAGCCTCCTTATTTCCATCACCTCGAGCGCAACATATTCAATGCCATGAGCCATTACCACCGCAGACCGTCTGAAAACCATCTGTCTTGGGAAGAGCTCCGGGTTCTCGGCACACGCGCGGACCTTGTCTTTATGGTCAGTGACACTTCGCCCCAAGCGTCATCATTACGAGGAGAGAGCTCGCCTGCAGCGACCTTCCAGGCGAGGCGAGGCGGCTGCGGCGGCACACGGCGACCGGCCCAGCGGGTCGCCGGTTCGCGAGGACCGCCAGGTCACGTCACCTTGACCTTGACCTTGGACGCGGCTGCGGGTGCGAGCGTCCGAACGCCTGCGTTGCGAAGGTGTACTATGGGGCGGAATGAGGGAAAAAGCGGGCAAAATTACTTTGGTACACAAGCGAAACTCATTATGCCCTCGAACCATGTTTCGAGATAAGTCAAGTTGAAGTGGATTCTGATAAATTTGTTTACTGAATAATTTTTACTAAGCAGTGAAGTCTTCAGAAATATCTGTCCATAAAACTATCTGGAAACATGCAGTACTCATCTGCATGTCTCTAGTTCCGTGATTTTCGACTTCATACTTTTTGTTTGTAAGCCTACAATATCTTTGGCTATTTAGGAGATAAATCCGGTTTTATTTTACTCACATTTCAATTCGTAATATTTTTTGTAATAAACCAAAATAAATCGCGTTCAAAGATGACTATTTAACTCCCCATTTTCACTATTCTGCGACTAAGCAATAAACTATAATTTAGTTCAATAAAACATAGGAAATTTAACGATTACCGATATCAGAAGAGTATAAAAATAATATTTATTATGTCATTAACTCAAAAAAATTAATATGTGGAGTCAGTGAGTATTATTAATAGACTGACGATTTGTTCTTCAGTAAAAGTTTATTCAATATTAGAGCTCAATTGACGCTTTTTCACGTTGCCGTTCAGAGAAGAATTTCCCAGTCTACAAATCGCTTCGAAATGGGAGATTAATTTGGTTCAAAAACTTACTTGCTCGTCACATCTAATGCACAGCCGAAGGAGAAATCATCTCAACCACAATACAGAAATGCGTTGACATCTTAACTTGTCCCGCCCTATGCAATAATATTATATAATGCGAAGACGATTGATCGCGATCTGCCTTTTACGTTAATTTTCTGATATTAGTATGTGCATTTTTTACTACAATTTCTTTTATTGTTAGATTTTTTGCTTCTACAAATAGGTTAGCGTAGTCATGGACATCCATAACATTGGAAGATGTAATAATGAGAGCAAGGGAACTATAAAAACTGTTGTTAACCATGATATAATTCATTGCTATCAAAAAGGTAAAAAACTGTTTTAGGATACTAGATTGATTCAAAAAGGAAAAATTTGCAGACCATATTGAAATAAGCTCTTGACAAGGAACTTTTATTTATAGTGCTGATACTGACATCACTAGTCATATTTTTATATTCTTCTTATTTCGGTAATTGTTAAAGTTCCTGTAAATATACTAACACAATATCTATGGTTTATAATAGTAGAATACGAAACTGTATAATATCAAACAAATCATAGCTCTCGACTTTTCGAATCCACAACGAGTAAAATCATCGAGCCAGAAACACAAAGAAAATTCTCGTGAGTAACTTCGTCACGCCCATTTAAGAGTTTGAAGAAGTTTTGTATTCTTCCACATCAAGTGCACTAGTATGCATATTTGTACGTCTGCAATTGAAATGATCGAGATAGGAAAATCATAGGTTCGGGTCACGCTGATGAAGTATTTGCGACGCCAGCTGAAAAGCTTGCTCGAAGCCCACTAATGTCTAATGGGAATTTTAGAGGATTGTTGCTCTGCTCGAATGTTTCTGAGTTCATTGCGCAGGTCTCATGTTCGTTAAAAACTGATATTTAGAAAATTGCAGACGTTCAAACTTTTTTCAGATTCTTCCAACAACTAAAGTCTTAAAGATAGATATTTGTTCGTTAATAAAATCTGTTCTTTAAAGATAGATTTTGAAATAAGATCCTGTGCAATTTTTCAAAAATTTGAGGCCTTTTCGCGTAATTTTGCGTATAATTTAGACAATTTTTACTTTCTCGTATACATACGTATATAAGGGGTAATATACGTAGTATAGAGAAAGTTATGTAATGCTGCGCGAAAAAACGGTGGTTTGCGGCAGAAAAAAATTCATTGCCGGGCCCTGACAACAATAAAGGGGATAAATCCAGTTGCTAAATTAAGAAACAAAATCCTCTAACACGTGATGTAGCCAGAATTCCCATTTTATGGGTCCTTGATACCGAAAAGTCAATTCATGTCAAAGCGTCCGTCCGTCCGTTTGTCCGTCCGTCTGGAGTATGTGAAGAAACTTTGTGACTAAGCCATGCGTAGTATTTGTGATGATATAAGATGAATGAATTTATAACTGTTCAACTTCTTAAAAATTTACTTTTTTGTAGCCCATCTACACAATTAAGGCCACAATTATCACACGATGGTGTATCATTTCAGAAATGAAAATTTTTATTTTGAAATGTACTTAGGTGAGTGACTGAAAAATATATTAATTTAGGACATTACCACTATTGAGGTCATTAGTTCCATACGTGAAGTGCATGTTATATCCTAGGAGGGGAAGATGTTTCTTATCTGTTGGAACGTAAGGCCCGGCGCGCACCTACCCGAGGCATTCGGGGGTTCCTCCTCTAGGATTCGCCAAAACGGCGCCCCGCCCCAGTAAGACAAGCTCAAAGCTCTTGTCTGGTTTGCCGACGAGTGTAGTTGTGAAGTGTGTGTGTGTGTGTGTGTGTGTGTGTGTGTGTGTGTGTGTGTGTGTGTGTGAGTGACAGAGAGAGAGAGACAGACAGACAGACAGAGAGAGACAGAGAGAGAGACAGAGAGAGACAGAGAGAGAGACAGAGAGAGAGACAGAGAGAGACAGAGAGAGAGACAGAGAGAGAGACAGAGAGAGAGACAGAGAGAGAGAGACAGAGAGAGAGAGACAGAGAGAGAGAGACAGAGAGAGAGACAGAGAGAGAGAGACAAAGAGAGAGACAGAGAGAGACAGATAGAGAGAGAGACAGAGAGAGACAGAGAGAGAGAGACAGAGAGAGAGACAGAGAGAGAGACAGAGAGAGAGACAGAGAGAGTTTTTAATTAAAAAAAATTATATATTCGTTGTTCGAATGATGAGTACATTGTTCAGTAGTTATTACTTTTTTTGGGGGGTATTTTATGTATTTGGAATGGCTTATAGCTAGCCTAATCTAAAACTAGTTCTAATCTAATCTCAATGAGTATCCTAAATCAATATCCTATATCATTGATTTAGGATACTCATTGAGCCCCTACGCTTAGTTTACATCTGAAAATATTTGTAGGAAGGCATGTAGCGGATGTTTATTTTGGATTAGGGTCGGAAAATCGTTGAGGGTGGCTAGGTACGCTATTTGGTTTATCGAGGATATATTTGATTAGAAATTGTTGGAGAGATGAGCAATGTGATGATTGATGGAGGGTAAATGTAATTCTCTATGGAGTTGATCATTAGAAATGAACCATGGGGCATGAGCAAGTAATGCAAAACAAATCTTAAGTATTTGCTTTGCATTATTTGCATTTGATATGTTTGTCGGTGAAGCGCTCGTCCAAATAGGGCAAACCTACAGCTTTAGAGGTCCGATTATTGTCTTGTATAGGGTTAAGGCATTATTTAAGGAGAGGCTGCTTTTGTTATTTAGTAGTGGTATTAGCTGAATTAATTTAATTTTGACTTGTTGAATTCTCGTTCATATGTGAGATATCCAGGTTAATCTTGTATCAAAGTTTAGGCCTAAATATTTAACATTTTGGTTGTATGGGGTCCAGAGGATTATATTGTTATTAATTTGGAGTAGCGTGTAAGAATGTGTAGGAAAGGGGTGCTTACAAGACGAAAGAATGTTCACGCGCTGTTCTTGGCCCATTTGTTATGGCATTCGCCTGGTGTTGATCGGAGAAACCGCGGATGGCTACCGATCAAAGAAGGTGGCTACTAGAATTCTCCTCCGGAAAGCGGCTGACTTCGATCTTGTTACCTACTTCTTAGGCTTGAAAATACGCTTCCGTCGGGACTCGAACTCTAGTATCTTATTGCCATTGAGCTGCCATTGATGATGCTATGAGCGATGTACGATGTACGATGTTGCCATTGAGTGGCCACAGCCCTGCGCTTGATACGTCAAACTGATATCGCTTGATACAATGCCGAAAACGTTATTTTTGTCCGCTTTTTGCGTCTTACCGCCTTTGCGTCTTACCGCCTTTGCGTCTTACCGCCTTTGCGTCTTACCGCCTTTGCGTCTTACAGCCTTCGCGTCTTACCGCCTTTGCGTCTTACCGTGCGGCGACGGCAATGGCGGCGGCAGTTGCGTCATCGCCGTAATTGCGAGAAGTGACACCGCTCCGCAGGGATGCGCCTGGTTCGTTTTCGAACAAAAGACGCGCGTTCGCGGTCCGTCGCCCCGCTGGAGATGGGCGTGACCTGCTGTCCGAGTTCGAGCGGAAAGAGATCGTTTAGATCGCTCGACATGACGAGGGAACTCGAGCGTATTGTGTGCTCAGGACAAATTGCGGCGTCGCGGTGTCTTTCATTACGCTGTCAGGTAATGACCTTCCTGTCTCCAGGAGGAATTCTTCTTAATGATGAGTAATCTCGTTTGATGTAGAAGAATGCTGATGGATTGTCGAGATTAAGTGGAAGGCGTTTATAAGAGGAATGTGTGGTATTGTTTAGTGCTGTAGGATCTCGAATGTTAAGCTGTACAATTAAATTGTGAATGTTAATGGTAATATTATTTGTTGAAACTATCAATATTGTGGATAATTTGTTAATTACACTAGTTAATTATTTTATAAAATGTGTTTGCTTGTATTTATCCAGAAAACATCGAACAGTTAGATCTCACCATTGCAATGTAAACACATATGTTAAGAAGTCGCTTTTGTAAAGAATCACATGAGCGTATTTGTGTAAGATGCACGATTATATATCATTTTCGATGTTGTCACTACTTTGATCGTTCGATAATTTGTCTACGAACGTTTTTGCAGAAGACATTTTGCAAACTTCTTATTAAATGTAAATCACCCTATTCATCCTTCACCGAAAAAGAAACATTGTCCTACCAACAACCTTTTCACACAAACAATTTTTTCGAACATTACAAGGCAAACACAAAGCCAGAGAGACATTCATGCAGGCGTGAGGCACGCAACAGGTTCTATTCACTTGGCTGTGGTGTTGCGCAGTCGGCGAATCGAAAGAGTCGCGTAAATCTACGCCGAGGCGCAGGGTAATAGCCCGGAGACAGCGCAGCGGCGCGGGGCGATTCCGCAACGCAGCGCCGAGTACGCGAGGCGCGTCGCAATGCGCGCCTGGCATCCCGGGTCAGCGGTTCGACTCTCGGGCGAGGCGCCGTGCCGCGCCGCACAATGGGCTAGGAATGCGACATCGACGAAAAAACAGAGATTGATTGATTTTTTTTTCGTGTTTCCGGGCACGTCAGCTGATTTGGTCATTAGTCCCGTTAGTGTAGCGCATGTTTTTTCGCGGGAGATGGCGGTGATCATCCCCCGCTGGATGGTGAGATCCCGCGCCGACCTACCGTCGGCTAGTGGGGTGTCCCCCTAACTAGGACTCTCCCACCAGCGGGGCACCGCCCCAGCCGGGACAAGCTCTAAGCTCCCGACCGGTCTCCCTGAGTATGTGGTAGTGTAGTGCATGTAAGTAAGGGGAGAGGATAGGATGTGTAAGGAAGAGGAAGGACAGAACGCGCGCGGTCCGTGGCCCGTTTGATAGGGTACTGCTCCTGGTGTTGATCGGAGAAACCACGGAAAACTACCGATCAGAGCAGCCGGCCGCTAGAATTCTGCTTTCGACAGGAGAGGTCTCTTAAAACTACTGATACAGGTCGTTGATATTTATTTGAAGATCTGAAGTAACGGTTTGAAAAATAATGCAACATACTGTTGGCACCATCCTCAAAGTTTGTTACTTCCAATATTTTAGGAAATTTTGGGCGGTGTGATGTGCGGCTAGGAATTTCTAATTAATAAGTAATATTTATTTTTCTATTTATCACATAACTTGTGTACATGAGCTTGGGCAACTATGAATGTGTTACTTTGTAGGACTGAATCTCTATCCATTTGATAACATTTAACTTTTTTGAGAATTGGTTGAAATCCGGTAAGTTTTATTGAATTTCAGTTTTGTGAAAACTGGACTTACTGACATTTTAATACTTATCAAAATGCGATTCAGCAGGACGTCGCAAATGCGCCAGGTATCCCGGGTCAGCGGGGTTCGACTCTCTGGCGGGGCGGGGCGCCGCGCTGCGTCGCACAGGGAGCTTGAGCATAATGAAAAGCCCGGTAGGGTTTGAACGTAATTCTGTTTAAATAATGCGAACAAAATGCCTATTAGAGTAATAGACATTTAATCTATATAGAGGAACGATTAAAAGGGACTGCAAATTGCAGTTGACGTCACTCCATATTTAATTTCGTTCATTATAATAAATCCAGTGCTGTTTGACAACCGGTTAGGAATGTGTAATTAATAAATGTTATTTATTGTCTTTTTATTTTTGACATATCTTGTACGCTTGACCATTATTTACTAAATATATTTGCAAATCTCTTTCCGAAAATCTATTGAAAGAATAAATATTTAAATCCGGTAACATTTCGAGTTTTTGAGAATTAGAATTTAAATCGCGGATATTATTGAGCTACAGTTGCATTAAAACTAGATTTTCTGACTTTTAAACATTTTTAATAACATTTATGTAATTTTCCCTGATACAAGTGTTGCAGCTCACTCAGTTGCATTTAAAATCAAAATTATTTCTTTAAATAGACATTTTTAAAGCAGCTTATCACTCCGAGGTACATCAAAGATACAGTAGTTTCAAGTAAGTTATAAAATTAATTGGGTACTATATAAGAATATTTTTTAATTTGTTTTGTTTGGCGTACTTTTGCTCTACAAAAAACGTCACTTAAAATATTGCGTAAAACGTGAAATTGGATTAAAAAACTTATAAAAAGCATGAAGGTTTCGTCGTTCCATGAATTTCGTTTTTTTTTCAATGAGCGCTTTTCAGCTCATTTCGGCCCACTGTGCGGCGCGCCGAGGCGGCGGTCACTTGCGCAACTCGCCCATCGCCATCTCTCTCTCCGTTGCCGCTGCTTCCAGCAAGACACGATGGGATAAGATTTCAATAGGGGGCCAAAATAAGATTGTGTTTTTTCACTTCGTGGGAAACCAAGTGTTCGGGAGTTTTTAGAGATTCCTGATTTTTAATGTTGCAAAAATAAGATAGTCGATTTAAGACGGTGTGCCGAAATCTTAATCAAGTACTCGTGGAAAGCATAAGATTACTTATAATTATTTTTTGGAACTCGATTTGTAAATCTGAGAAGCGCAGTAACGGGTAAAATATGGCAGTTTTCAATTTTAAAACTATTTTTAATTAAAAACAAAACCAAAACCGTATTATTGTAATAGTTTCTTGGATTGCTGAATAGAATTTTCGTGTTTAATTTTTGTAGCTAATAGATTTTAATGTGTTTGTGTTTATTTTACTACGTAAAAAAATATATTAATACAGAAGTCTGTTAACTTTATACTTTATTTCACGATTTTCAGAAAAAAATTATTATAAGAAGTATTTATAAATTAACTTCCCAAAAAATATTTGAATGTAGTTTGCCCTAATATATGCCAATTTTCTGCATATTTTTCGACATCGTTGGCTCTGCTCTTTCGTTGATCAACCGATGCTACATACAAAGATAACTCATGATATGAAGCGTTCAACTTTCCAACTTTTGCAGTTTAACGTTTTGTATTTTAATCTGGACAAAAACTAAAATCAGCAAATTCCCAGAAGGGAAATTTCATTTTGTCCAACGTCTGGAGGTTCGCCTCACAGCGCCCCGCAGCGCCGCATCGGGGCTGCCGGGCGCAGCTCTTTCCTTATACAACAGCAGCCTCCGCCGCCTGCTCACCTACAAACAGCCACTGGCCGCGCCGAGGCCAGCTGAGCACCAACGGCTCCTGAATGGTGACCACGCACCCAGTCCGACACTTCTCCGCTCTGCAGATCTCTTGTTGAGCAAAACGAAGGGGGAGATACGAACTAAGGGGGTGCTGTATTTATTATAATAAACTTGTAATTTAAAGTGAATGTATAAGATGAAACATTCCTGCTACAAATTATTTACAATTTCCTGATAAATGTGCGTTTACCAATGATTTCGATTGTTTTAATTTTGTGCGTCATTATAGTGGTAAGTGCATTCGTTCCACTTCTTTTATTATTGGATTTTTATTGTGGGTTTATGTAGATAGTTTTTATTGCCATATTTCAAGACACAGTTCGCATTAAATGATTAATCAAACTCTTGGATCGCATCGGAATACCAAAATCCTTTGTGTCTGTCTGCTTGGAAAGACGCAGAACGTACTACTAGTGGCACTCAAAAAAATACGAGGTCTGGGGCGGTAGAACTACGGACGACTCTTTATTTCAAACAAAAGATCCGCCTTTATACAAAAAGAAATTAACTTTTCCATTTAACAGAAATAACTTGCTATGGTTAATTTGCGCCCGATATATATATACTTTTTATTTATTTTACATGAACAAAATTCGGAGCCCCAATTCAGATTGTGCCTGGAACAAGCTGCCTCAGCTCAGCACCCACCCCTGGGTACTATTGCACACTCATCCAGGTTCAGTTTTGAGCGTTGTCTTCTTCAATTTTATAATAAATATTATTAACAGAACATGCAATAAGCCTTCTTTCATTTCATTTCTTATTAAACGTGTGATTTTCGCACTTCATAACTAGAAAATGCTTTAAAGAACTTTGTCTCAAAACTTATTAATGGTGTCAAAGCAATATAGTAGCCCTGTTACAATAGAATTAAATATGCTTAAGTTTTGTGTAATTGCAAAGTAGTTTATCACATCCGAATGGTTAGTTCTTTCTAATACATCAATTGCAATTTTGCGTATTCTTTTCAACTGATTATCACTCCGTTGTTGATTTTTTGTTAGCTGATTTTCTGCTAATATCGTTTCGATAAATTATCATTAGTTTCCTGGGGAATATCCACCCAAACGTGAAGTTCTGAAAATCGAGACAACCACAAATTTCCCCCGAAACGCGGGTGGGTGTCTCCGAGTGGTGAGAGCGCCTTGTGCAAATGGGAGTGGCCGTCGAGGCAGCGCGGTTGCTGCATGCTCACATACGTCTAATGAAGTCATCTTCGTTTTCGCCGACGAAGGGTCAGGTGGGCGGGGTGGGGCGGGGCGGGGCGGTGCTGTGCGGGGCGGAGGGGAGGGGGGGGGAGGGGCGGGGGAGGGGGGAGGGGCGGGGAGGGCAGGGAGGGGCGGGGGAGGAGGGGGGCCGGAGGGCGAGGGGGGGGGGAGGGGGGGGGGGGGGGGGGGGGGGGAGGGGCGGGGAGGGGCGGGGAGGGGCGGGGAGGGGCGGGGAGGGGCGGGGAGGGGCGGGGAGGGGCGGGGAGGGGCGGGGAGGGGCGGTGGGGCGGGGCGGGGAGGGGCGGGGCGGGGCGGGGAGGGGCGGGGAGGGGCGGAGAGGGGCGGAGAGGGCGGGGAGGGGCGTGTGGGGCGGGGCGGGGAGGGGCGGGGCGGGGCGGGGAGGGGCGGGGCGCAGCGGAGGCGCCGCCGTTCGTGCTGCGCAGCGGAGGCGCACGATCTGCGCGGCGCGCAGCACGCGGGCTCTGCGCTGTGAGCGTGGCGTGCGTGTGCCGACGGCGGCGGCGGGAGGAGCAGGAGGACGCGCGAGGACTTGAGGAGGAGCGGAGTTGGACAAAGGCCGCATTCCTCGCGTGTGGACGCTTCAAGGAGACCGGGCTGGCGCCCGCCCGCGCCCTCTCCGTCGCCCTCGCCCGTCCGCTCGTGCCCGCTCGTGCCTCCTTCCCGCCCAATAGCCTGTCCGCCCTCATGTGCTGCCAAGCTTCCCCTGCTGCGCGCCTGCCTCCTTACCACCCTCGCCTCCTGCCCCGCCCACGTTTCCTGCTCGGACTTGTAACCTACCCGCCCTCACACCGTGCCTGCCCTCGCCTCCTCCCCACCGTCAGGTCCTTCCCTCACACAAACCCTACCCGCCACCAGGCCCAGTTCGCAGTCACGTCCTGTCTGCCCTCGCCTCCTGCCCCACCCACGTTTACTGCCCGGATTTGCATTCTCCCCGCCCTCACACTGTGCCTGCCCTCACCTATTCGTCTTCCCTTCCTCCCTGCAGTCACGCCCTGCCCATCTACAAGCCCCGTCCGTCTTCAGTCCCTCACCTTCTGCCTGCCCTTGCCTCATGCCCACCGACGTTTCCTGCCCGCACTTGCAACCTACCCTCCCTCACACCGTTCCTGCCTTCGACTCCTGTCCGTCCTCTCCGTAGCCACGCCATGCCCACTCACAAGCCCTGCCCGCCATCAGGCCCTGCTTACGCTCACCTCCTGTCTGCCCTCGCCTCCTGCCCTACCCACGTTTTCTGCCCTCATTTTCATCCTGTGTCCTCAAGCCATTCTCACCTTCACTTCCTATCCGTCCTCATCTACTTCCCGACGTCATACCCTACATGCTCACACGCCTTGCCCGCCCTTACCTCCTGCCCGCCCTGACGTCTTGGTTGCCCTCACGTCCTGCCAGCCCTCACGTCCAGTCCGCCCTCATCTGGTTGCCTTCATGACCTGCCCACTCTTACGTCATGCCCGCCTCCCGAGTTTGTTTTCGATTGATGTTGTAATATCTTATTTGAAAAAATAGAAAAAATATAAATATTATGTTTTTACTTTCTCGCCCTTCCTTCATAAGAAGGTAAAGACGTAAAGGAACTGGAGGCCCTGGGAGTTTGAAACCATATTGTAATTTTGGGGGATACTTTGCATGAAGCTTCAATTACATTTTCAAATTTTTCTAAAAAATGGCTCAAACATTTTTGATTAAACTTTGTCCTCGGATAGTGTAAAGGACACTGAAGAGAATGGTATAGGTCTCATTTTCATTGAAATCTCCTATTTTTTGAAAATTACAAAAGTTCAAAATAGTTTTGGGAGTCTTCCTACAACTACAATATTGAAGATAGATATTTTTACTCAATGGAATCCGTTGTTGAAAGACACATCTTGAAATAAGGACTTGTTAATTTTTGAAAATATGAGTAGTAAGTAGTCAGTAATTTTGCGCGAAATATCGGTAGTTTTAAAACAATTATTTTCTGAAAACTGCTCCAAATTTTTTCTTTAAATTTTCTCCTCGAGTGTTTAAAAAAACGACAAAAACTCATTTGCGGCGAATTCTGTATATTCGATAATTGCAGAAAGGTAACACTCCAAAACTCCAAATTTGAAGCTAGAAGTTTTTATCTTCCATCAAATCTGTTCTAAAAATCAGAAAAGATAAAATAGTCATCTATATTTTGTTGAAAAAACTAGTAGTGTTTGCTCCATTTCTGCTTAAAGTTAATGCAAATTACAAAAAAAACAATATTTTTTCAAAAACCGCTCCGATTTTTTGTTCTTCATTTTTTTACACAGAACAAGGGACGCTTAAAATAATGGTGGAGGTCTTATATTTGTTGAACACTCTAAATTTTCGAAAATGACAACGTTAGAAGTAATGCAAAAAAGTATATGCTATCGTAGCTTCACTAGTTTTTCAAAGGAAGAGGAAACATACAAATCATTTTCCTAAGAAGAGCTTTACCATACGATTTTGAATGAGCTATAATGGTGTGAATCGGATGTTTGTTCCTTAAGCAAAGGTGTTTTACTGTGTTTGTGCATTTTCGGGCGACGTTCTGCGAACTTTCACCTTCTTGTAGTTTCTCTCTTCCTTCTTCCTCTTCATGGCATTTGCAAGTCATCATAACGCGATGTGTCTAAGTTTCTTCTGAAGAGGACTTGTGGTATCGCGTGTCACGGTACTAACAAACATGTATAATAGGAAAACTTTAGTGACATGAATACACAAAAGGTCATCATCTGTTGGGTTACATTTAAAAAACATTATAGAACGTTTCTTTTCTTGGGGAAACCGTTATAGCTCACTTCGTTCCTTGGTCGAACTTCGAAGTTTACCCAGTATTGCCGGAGTCTATTGTGTTTCCGATTTTTTTTCATCACATCAGAAGTAGGGAAATAAAATTAGACTGACAACGTTAAATTTAAGCAGTTACTATCACAGACACATCTAGAGAGTAATACGTTTGGATATAATAAAATATGGGAGTTCTATCACACTAATCAACATTAGTGAGTTTAACAGTGCAATTAGAAAAAAGCTATAATGCTGTATTTGCACTCCTTGTTGTAGAATAGCAGAGTTAGATTATATTAAAGACTAACGCTGAATTGCGTAGTGCATTTATTATCACTATTAATGCTCCATCTTTAAACTTTTATATCAGATTTTAAGAATTTTCTAGCTGGTTCAGTCACATGTGCCATGTGCATATCTGCAAAACAAGCCGCTGAATTCACACAAATACACTACACTTTTTACAGAGTTCGGTGAATAATGAAGAAACAGCGTTAACAAACAGCAGTGAAAAAACTGCTGTAGAGGAGACTGTTTATGTGGGTTTATTAGTTTTTACAATCATAAAAGTACAACTTTCATAGAATTTCTTATTTACTCCGAGATTAGTTAAAAACGAATCGAATGAGCGATTTTACAGTCCATTGGGTTCTATGGTTGTATAAAAATGTTACCTAAATACCGGAATCGTAGAGATATTAAACAAATTTTTTCTTTCTCCCGTACTATTTTCGTAGAATAGAAAAATTATTGTAATACTGCAGCAAAAATCGGCAATTTTTCGATAGGAAAACTCGTTTTGGGAGTCCACGATAACGAAAAACCGGATAATTCTTGTTTCTATATGTACGCAGTAAGTTACTTCCTCTAACACGCTATGTAGTAACAAGTCATGTTTGTGGGTGATACCGGTGAAACTGGTATACGACAAAACGCCTGCCCGTTCTTCTATCCGACCTTCTGTCTGTCCGTCTGCCCGATTATGAGCAACGTTAGCAGTTAAACCGTTGGCAAAATTGCATCCAAATGTGATATTTTCCACTCCATCTGTCTGATGTTGCGTCTCCGTTTTTATGAAACGGATATTTTAATTTTAAAGCTACTTTACACGAAGTTCTCACAACATTTTCAAAATATTTAATACATTGATTAGTTATTCTGGAAAAATGTATTAATTATGAATTAATTATTATGAACAATGTATTAATACTTATTTCGTTTCGTTGGTTATTTTGGAACGGATACATCTAAAGGCAGAATAGAGAACAGTGGCATGTGTTAAATATTGAGTTAAAATACCATAATTTTTCACAAACATTTTTGTTTATTTTAAAATTGATTAAAATTTTTAGTTTTGAAATATATAAACTAATGGCTGTGGCAAGAAATCTAATAATTCTGGTTATAAACTTATTGAAGTGGATAAGGAAGTGCATAGTTTTGTACGTACAGGCGTGTTATTGCAGTGGATGATGAATTGTAAATTTTAGTAATGAAACACGTTAAGCTTTAATGTAGTACTGGATATTTACATACATTTCTGCGAGAGATACGACTTATTTGTATAGACCCTACGGATGTTGTTCAGCATGCGAGTAAAGGATGCAAGAAAACGAACGAAGATTGTCTTGCCTGTCCATTAGTGACAACTCTTTATTCACAGTCTGCCGAGCAAGACGACGTCATTACTCCAGTCGGTACTATTGTTTACAAACTCCTTGAGCGAACCGATGTAAGCAACGATGTCACGCTGCCCGGTGACAATGGCGCCATTTGAGACAAAGGACAAAAGGAGAAATCTCGTGATAATTCTTCCGTGCGTCTCAAAATACCCATGCCTGTCTGTGGGCATAAGAGTGACTCAACACACTAGAACATTTACTATTTCGTAATCACTGTTTTATGTTTGTGCAGAAATGAGACAATTTTTGGAACATTAATTTCAATTTTAGTGGCCGACTGATTTGTGTGCCATTTCTAGCTTGCGTTAAGAAGATACTTCCGGTATTTACGTATCAATGTTTCATGCGTTTGTTGGGGACGAAATTAATTCAACATTTTAATTTGGTCTCCATCTCAACTTTTTAGTTTTTGCATTTAAATTGTTGTAGTCATTAGGGTACATTTTTCATAGTCATCATTGTTTTTTCAAAATATACTTTGTAAGAAAAGCTAAGAGTTGTTAAAAACGTGTTATAAAGATCTGTTTGCCTGAGAGAGAATTTGTTTGTAGAGTTGAGATCCTAGGGAATACGGACAGATTGACTCGCAAAAAAATTATAACTATAAATAGTTAACAATATCAAGTCGTTTGAGTTATGGCTTACATCTGCATTTATTTTTCTGAAAATCAAATAAATAACGACCCAACACAGTAAGCTCATGTATAAAAATAAATTATTGTTTGTGTCCCTCACCGCAAATCCACAAAGAAAACACGTCAAAAGGGAATTTGTGACTCGTGTGTACACAATGCGCTCCCTGCTCCAAGTCACTACACTTCACGAGGCAGGAAACAATAAGCGGAATTGTTTAAAAAATCGCTGGAGACAGAAGCATTGTTTCCGTGTTGTGTTTACTGGCCCACATCCGCCTCCACCTCCGCCTTTGTCCCTGCACCTTCCACTCTACCTTCTCTCCTCCTGCATGTCCGCCCCGCCCCATCTTCATCCCCCCTCTACGTCCGCCCTCGACTCCTTCTTCACCCCACCCTTTCTTTCCCCTCCACATCTTCCACAACACTGCCTCCTTCTTCACCCCACCCTTTCTTTCCCCTCCACATCTTCCACAACACCGCATCAGTCCCCGCTCCGCTGCGCTCGCCTTTACCTCCACTACCGTTCCCTGCACTTTCCCGCTTCCGCGATGTCCCCGACCTCACCACGCCACCTGCACCACCTTTGCCCCCACCTTCCTTAATTCTTTGTCTTCTTCACCCTCCCTGCTACGCTGTCCCCAAAGCCCATCGCCACCATGTGGACACACTTCTTTCAATAACCCTCTCCCTTTTCACCAACACTTGATTTATTGATGTTTCAGGGAGGTTGCTAGGGAATTCCTCCTCCTGGTATATTCCCCAGCAAGACGCTAGCCCATCCAGGACAAGGTCCAAACAAATGACTGGTCTCCCCACATGTGTAGTAGATTTGTGCACTGTGTGTGTGTGTATGAATGTATGTGTGTAAAAGGAAGGGGTGAGGATAGGGCAAGGACGCGGAAAGAAAGATTGTGCGCGATCCCGTTTTTTAGGATACTGCTCCGACATTCTGCTGGTATTGATTCTAGAAACCAGGGAAAACTATCGGTCAGAGCAGCCAGTTGCTAGAATTCTTCTCTAGACAGTAGCTGAATCCGAAATAGCGAAGTTGTTAGTATAAAAAATTCGCCTTCTTCGGGACTCGAATACTAGGACCTCCAAGTCAGAGTCGCTGAAGTGATAGTCAACTCTGCTTCTGAGCTATACTCTGACTGTTATTCACCAACGCCTTCCCCTCCACCGACTTTTCTGCCGTCGCCACTGCCAATATAAACCCCGCCCCCTTCTCGTATACAAAGGAAACGGAAGATTTCAGAAGGTAGTCCCGACGCGAGTCTATAACAACGACCAAGCCAACAACAGCAACGTCAGCGGAGACGGAGGCGACCGCGTCGGCGGGGGCGGAGCAGCGGTTGGTTTCCGTCTGACGGCCACTGCGTCCGTAATTTTGTCGAGAAACGCCGTAAATTAGTTTAAGGGCTGCGGCTGCTTCCGCCGGAACTGCCTCCGTCTCGCTCGCTCTCTCTTCCCTCTCTCTCTCGCGCACTTCCTCGCCGCTGCCCGAACACGTCCTGCGTCCGCCGGCGCGCACGACTCGAGGAAGGAACACGCGTGGCCAATGGCCGCCGCCGGAGCGGGAGGCACGCCTTCTTTGTTGGAAAGTGGTTTTCTTCGTATTCGGCAATGGACGTAAATTCCGTGCTCTGTTCCATGTGCTGGGGTGATCATCGCAGGAGTCATTTGCCGTAGTCATTCGACTGAGTGTATGATGGTTCAGGTGATCGTGTTGGGTGAATTATGGTGGGAGTTGAATTATTATCAGTGATGGTTCAGACGTGGTACGCGGTGGTGTGAGGAGTCAACCACGCCATAATTTAGACGACGATATGGAGAATGACGTGCTCAATTTCAATCGCTGGGACCGGGGTTCAAATCTTGGTTGATCTGTGAAATTGATTGATTAATGTTTCCGGGCACGTTAGCTGGTATAGTCATTCGGCCCGTTAATATAGTGAATGTATTCACGCCTGGAGGTGTCAGTGTTTCGCCCCCAGTAAATGATGAAAATCTGACTTCGTTCTACAAGTCGGCTTGAGGGATTTCTCCCTTCAGGTTTCTTCCTCCAGTGGGGAAGAACTCCAGTCGGGACCGTGTCTGAACTTCCGACTGGTCTTCCTACGTATGCAGTAGTGTAGCATGTAGGTGTGTGTGTGTGTGTGTGTGTGTGTGTGTGTGTGTGTGTGTGTGTGTGCGTGTGTGTGTCTACTCGTAAGTAAGGAAAGAGAAAAGGACAAGGAAGAGGAAGTAAAGATCACTCGAGGTTCGTGGGACGCGTATTAGAATTCTACCCCCGCATTCACCTGGTTTTCATCGGGACCACCACGGAAAACTACCGATGAGACCTGCCAGTCGCAAGAATTCATCTGTACACATCGACTGAATTCGATATAGCTAGTGAAATGGTGGCGGCAATGTTTGCTCTGAGCCCTAACTCAACCACTCAATCCATATGGAATTTGTGGTGGACAAAGAGTGCCCCAGGTTTTGTCGGAGTTCTCGTTTCCCCTACTTCTAATTTGTACATCGCATTATCATCGTTAGTAGTATCATACCCCAATAGATCCAAATCATTGATCCATTATATAATCACTATAAGATTTAAGCACTGGCATTATAGTAAAGAATAAGAATAAAAATCGTATTGTGAAAATACACATTTGCAACGTAGCCTTCGACTCTTGACTTCGGCCAGACTAAGGTATGAGTATTCCGCAAATGAATTGGTAATTACATATCACTAGTGTAGTTAAAGTCGTGAATGGAAAGTAAAAGGTAATGGTTGTAATTTAAACCATTTAATAATAAATTACACAATTTTAAGAGAAGACTGAAACTAGCTCCGTATTCAGTAAATTCTTAACAAAATAGAAGAGATCTCTCTGAATATAATGGTGTAGTTTTTTAAAATTTGGTTAAAGATGTCATTTAAAACACTTTTGCTCTTCACATGAAACTGAATGAGTTTCGTTCATACCTATTTCCTGAAACGTTCATACCTATTTCCTATGAACCTATAATTTATGTACCTTGCAGTACGCTTATACTCCAATTTTGTGGAAAATGCGTGTAAATTTAGGAATAATGAAGTAAATGATAAGGAAATTAAAAACAGTTATTTTTGTTGTAGTTTCTGTTAGAATTGAGGCGCTATTTTGAAATTTAAGATTTCGTGTTTATCGAAACATTATAAAGCATGCCATGTACACTGACTTACCCATACGATGAACTCTCTCCTCTCAATAGTTTGCGAACACTCACCTGTAAAAATAGAAAATTATATTATTAGGAAAAGTTGTGTTATATATAATGTAACATTTTATATATTACTAAATTTAAATCATTAGTAGTGGTTAGTCATTATAAATTTGCTTCAATTTATGTGCATTAGAAACTCACAAGACATCTGCAAAATAGCTGAGATTTCCTTCCATTTTGATACTGATAAATAGCATTCCACGAGTGTTTGTTTCCATCCTATTTAAGAGCATGACTTTTCTCATTGAACTATCAGCATTTGAAACGGCGGGTCATCGTGCTATATAGTTCCTCCGTTTTCTATCCCATAGCCTATTCAGGGGGCACACTCGTTCTTGCGATGTAACGCTATTCTTACTGCGGAGAAAGAGTCATCTTCACTGTTTCCCCGACCTTCAAATCCTTCGCGCGCATCTCGCGAGGAGAACGACGTGGGAACAGCTTGCTCCTGGTCACGGATGGCTGGAGCACGGAAATCTGACGCATTCTCTGTTGACAACGGTGCGGAAAGGCAAGGGATCTTCTGAGATGACTCAAGGCGAAATATCATTGTAACTGCAGCGTTTCTGACCGTGATGTCCAAAGATTCGAGTTCCGACATGGGCTAAATAGCGATTTCAATCATTAATTGAAGAGAATTTAATTAACCGACCGGCTGCGGCTGCTCTGGTAGATAGATTTTTGGGGTTTCTCAGATCAATATCAGGAAAATGCGGGAGGATTACCCTAAAAACGGGCCACCGAACGCGCGCGATCTTTCCTTCCTCTTCCTTGTCCTATTCAATCCCTTACTTACACACACTTACATGCACCACACTACCACGCATGTCGGGAGACTAGTCGAGAGTAAGGAACTTATTTCGACTGAGGCGGTGTCCCACTGGGGGAGAATACCTTAAGAAGGAAATCCAAAATGCCGACGTGAGTGTCGGAGCCAAGGAGGAACACTACTGCATTCTGAGATAATACTGCACTAATGGGTCTAAGCTCCATAGGAGTGACGCGACAAAATGCACAAAACACCGTTTTCGCCGGTGTATAAGCAGCACCGATGTGTAAGACGCACTCCTATTTTCAAAAACGATTTCATACTTTAATATTAAATTTTATACTTGATTTTTATTTTTATGAAAGGAATGGGAATTGTGACCTGTGAAAAGAAATGATCTTTTCTGCATATTCCGTCGGGAGTATTTATATTTTTCTAGTACGCATGGAAAGACCGTGCCTTTTCTTAAATCTTCTACACCATGACGTTGACTCAACGAAATTTTCAACATGGTTTCTCCTTGCAATACTCTTAGCTTCTGTAATAATTGATTTTGTAGAAATACAAATTCCTGTTTTTCAGTATTCAAAAATTTGAGTTTTGTAATGCGATGTACTGAACATTCAAACAGTTACAAAAATCCCCATCCATTGTATAAGAACTATCTTGTTTTTTGACGAGTTACCGAAGAATAAAAGTGCGTTTTATACACCTGCAAATGCGGTAATTACACAGTTTAACTCGCGATACATCACTCGTGACAGCGGTGCTTCAAAATCGAGAGATGGTAGGGGGAAATCGGATTATGCCGGGAGAAGAAACCGTCCATTATCATACACGCAGCTGACCAAGTGTTTGCCCTCGACCCATTCAGCAGCGTCATGCCTCCAATCCGAGCGTGCACGCGAAAGTCGCCAACAGACTGTTTTCCGCCAGGTGAGTGTTGGCTGGGTCCTGTCCCGCACCTGGCTAAAGATTCGTTAATGCGTTTGCTGTGTTACTCATGAGTCATGGAGAGGAATGTTCGAAACACGCCATACTCGTGCACGCGTGGTCGTATTTAAATGAATCGAAACAAATAAAGATAAACAGTAAAAACAATGTACACTAATGCAAGCCTGATATTTAAAACTACAAGGAGTAAACGATGTATTTATTAATTCGTAATTCAGTTTATAATAAACATACAAATTTGTTTGCAAGATTCAGCATCGTAATGCGAACTATCATACAATTAGTGGAAATTATTTAAAGCATAAAGAAAAGTTTGTAAGACATTTTGATAATGTGTATAGGAAATAGTATTTTTGTTTGAAAGCATCCATATATATTTAAAAGAGTTTTGGTTTGCATCGATCTTGGATCGTTTGTTTTCACAAACCACTATGCATTGAACACGTGAAACATACCACCGTTGTAGAAACCTTGTGCTCATCGGACCGTCAATAATGACCTTCACTTTCCGCATATGGAGACAGAGCCACATTGTCCTCAAGGTGGCAGAGGGTAAAGCTGCTCGTATGTTCGTTCTAAGGACAGTAGTTTTTAGTATGTCTTCCGAGAGTACGCTGTTCACTTTCAAGGTGACGTTCATTCCCTTGAATTAATATCTACACGTTGCAGAAATACACACTATTCATCGGATATAAAGTTTCTTGAAAATCATAGTATATTTTCGTCGCATTCATGCAGTATTTTACAAAATTCACAAAAGCAAAAAATGACAAGTATTTGAAGGTATTTGGATAGTATAATCTACTTTATATACTGCACTTCATAAGTTGAATTTTAACTGTCGATCGTTTGAATTATTGCTCGTCTCTGAGATATGTTTTCTCTGTGTTACTTATACTCCTACAAGTATTGTTGTTGATCACTTCTCTTTCTTTCAGAAGAGTGAGAAAAATTAAGTTTATGCTTGAATCTGAATCCGCGATTCTATGGTGTCACTGTTGTACGGGTAGGTCAGACATAATTCGTCAAATTGCTCCCGAATGAGTCTAAAACTCTTGTCTGGTCTTGAGAAGAATAGAAGAAGAGAAAATTTCTGAGAAGTATGACTGATTACGCCTTTATACTTAAGAAGAAAAATGAAGAAATAAAGGCAGAACCTAGTGTCGCATCGTAGACCATCCTACTCTACTGCAGTATCTCAAGACGATGGCAGATCTCACAATGCCCAAGACAACTCTAAATTACACTTCAGTTGCTACCTTCAAGACCAAAAATATATAAGCTTACTAATTCTTCGGTTCGAGCCAGTCCAAGAGGACGATCCCTTGAAGTTGTTTTAGTAGATGGTGATGAACTTCACAAAAAATATAATTAGCAGAGAGGAACCTTCTGACATATGTAACTCGTTGCACACTTACGGGTAAGAAGAGAAATTATTTTATTTCATAGGTAAATATTACAAATAAAAAATTAATAACTTGATATTAGGTGGCTATGCCGAAAGCCTTTAAGCCATTACAATACCTACATCATTCTAACTTTTCGAATTCTGGTATTCACCCCAAATTAATAATTAGAGAAACTAATAAGAACGGAACCTAACTCACATACACTTTCTCCCCTAGGGCTTTTATCCAGCTGACAGCCGGTTACCCTTTACGTCCCGAAGGGACGCATATTCGACCATACACTAGACAAACACTTGCGGGCTCCTCTGATCTGGGGTCAGCAGAACGCGAGGCCCTCCGCGACGACACACACACAAAGTCAAGGGACAAACAGCCATGCCCAAGGCGGGACTCGAACCCGCGACCCTTCGGACCGAAACGCTGAGTCGGTACTCGCTCTTAGCCACCTCGGCCATCCAGGTCGGCACTCACATACATACTGCACTAAAATATTACATCTGACACGAGACTTCTGCAAGAAACATCTGCATCGAAAATCACCGTCCTAACGGCCATGGAATCTGGATAATCGCAGATCAATCCTCTTGGGTCCCCTGAAGAGCACGCGGGCGCCGACGTGACGCAAGCGGTGCGGGGATGAGCGATGGCGCAAGCCAGGCTGTAACCGCCGGCGTCGCCACCGCCACCGCTGCCGAAGATCGCGGCCACTATTATTGCCATTAGCTTCATTCCGTCGACGGCGGCGCCGCGGCGCTCCACCTCCCCCGTCCCACCCCACCGCGTCGCGGCGGCGAACAATGCCTTATACGCCGCCATTTGAATAGAATGCCGCGCTGCGCCCGGGGCCGCCAGCATGCCGCCGCCGCTGTGCCGTCCCTGCGAGCCGTACAGCGTTACGCAATCCGCGCGGGACCTTCCCAAGGCATGGGTCCGCGCGGGGCGGAGAGAGACACGGCACTGTAAAGCGCGCGTTTTGTAAAACAGCCGGATGATTCGTAGTAGAAACATGAAAAAACGGGGTTAAAAGGCGAGAGACAACGACTGCGTCCGAGCCCATCGCAATGGAGGTGAAGACTCTACAATGTGTCTCAGAATAAATGTTACAAACTTCTAGTTCATGTAGAGGGATGTTGAAAATGATCACATTTTGCCAATGAACAGAGAGTGGGAAGTTGCATTTAACGGTAATATATGCATCTAAATATGTGAAATTTGTTCCTGATTCCTAGACAATCTCGTATGCACAGACGTTCGACATACATAAAGTCTCTTTGAAATAGCCAGAACGTGATCCGCCAAACATATGAGCATAATAAGTTGCGTAGAAAGCAGTGGATACATCACGTGTCTAAGTTTGTTATATGAAATTTTCCTCTAAGTATTCACTGGCAGAAAGTTATCATTTTCTACCCTCCTACATGCCCTAGAAGTTTGTAATATTTATTCTGATATACAATATACACTAATATTTATTCTGATATACAATATACACCTGAATATTGCGCGTGTTTTTCAAAGCATTCAGCTGATACGACGTAACAAGAGAAACATGATCAAATTAGAACCAGTGTGTCTTAGGATAACATGATCAAGATCCATGTCCATGATCGACCTGGCATCTTTCTTATGGTAATCTGTAATCAAGTCTCTTTCTCCCTGAGATGAATAACTTTGATGAATGGGAGATAAAGATAATGAGCGGGAATGATGATGGAGGAATAGTGGAATGAGAGGCAGTGGAAACTGGAGGTCCTCAAGAAAATGTGCCGCAAACCCTCTTGGCCTAGCACAAAATCTACTACTAGCATCGACCAGCATTTACACCCCAGAATGTGTACGCTTTGGCCACTGGCACCACGGTTGCCTCGATCAATATCAATAAAGCGACAAGATAGAATATGACAAGTTCTTTTTATTTATTTGCTTTCAGGCGTACAGCCTCTTTTACAATGGGTTTGAAAATATTTGATACAGAGTTACAGAATTGAGTTTAATTTAGAAGTTATTTTTTCATTTGGATTATTTAGAGGAGTTGTGTATGTGAGGGGCTTAGGGTAGGTCGATAAATTGTCTGGGAAGTTTCCTGCGGGTACGTGCTCTCTTTGGGGTTTGTTTCCCTAATTGGAAGTGTAGGGCTTGTGGGATTGAAAGGAGTTTGTGGTAAAACTTGAGGGCATTTTGCTTGATGATGGTGGTAATGGGGAGGTATGCTGAGCTCGAGATGGAGTAGATCATTGAGTATTAGCCAAGGTGCTTTGGTTATGATTCATATGACAAGGTTAAAGTAGCGAATTGTTGTTGTCATTTGTCTCTACCTAGCAACAGGGTATCTTGTTAGAAGGCCCTGATTATACAAGCAGAACGCTTCTCGAGGTCGTTGAGATTAGATGGATTGATTCTCTGTCCCATGAATTGTGAATTTTAGGCAATAGTATTCTTGATTGGCTTAATCTATTGGCTATGATAACTTCTTAGTCTTTGAAGAAGTTGATAGGACTTGATTTAAATTGTGAAACTGTAAGACGGATGTTTGTTATTAAGTTGTTATTTTTTGTTGAGAAAGACAATTATCTTCCATAAAAAGAAACGTTCGACGAGAATGCGATGACGTAGCTGTGACTCTGACAATTGAGACGTAACAAAGGGTTTGGATACCAGCCGTGCGGAGAGAGAGTGCATTCCATTGCACACGTTTTGCACTAAGGCCAATAAAATTGCGGGGCCGTTACGAAGTGTCGTTGCGAGAGGAAGAAGGGCAAACCGGATTGAGTAAAAGGAGAGTAGTCTTCAGACCATTTAAGAGTGTAACATTGTTGACACTTTTACGGAAAACTTGACACAAAATGCTCGCAGATACTTTTTCACATACTCTTCTGAAGGTTTGTGCAAGGAGTCAAGCCACGACCATACCAGGGCAAGAGCGCAAGGGGCACCGGGCAAGAGGCACCGGGCAAGGGGCACCGGGCAAGGGGCACCGGGCAAGGGGCACCGGGCAAGGGGCACCGGGCAAGGGGCACCGGGCAAGGGGTACCGGGCAAGGGGTACCGGGCAAGGGGTACCGGGCAAGGGGTACCGGGCAAGGGGTACCGGGCAAGGGGTACCGGGCAAGGGGCTGAAACATACGCTCGAAGAAATTTGTAGGGTGAAATTTACCTTTATTTATGCTAGTGAACATACTTGTATTTTGTATTTTTATTCCTTGTTAAGTATTATTGAAGGAGTATTATTAGATTGTTTTTTGTGTCGTGCAGGGCACACGGCAGCACAGCTGAAGGAGGAATCCAACGCAAGAATGCGCGCTACATTAGATGGGTGGAGATGTACACGATTGAGATGATCGTGATGGAAGTGAATGTAAGTCATAGCATGAAAACATACATTTTTTTATTATATAATGATATTACGTATCATAACGACTTTCGACGACAAGAAATGATAAGCATTGGATTGTATTGTTCAAAGAAAGACATTGCTTAAACATTGTCATATAGAAATGATAGAAGAAGGAAGATAAGATAAATATTGTATAGTTTTTGTGCATGAAGTTGATTAACGCTTTTATTTCTCCGCGCTGTTTCGTGACTGCAATATGAAATACAATGTATTCTAATTTAGTTTCTTTATAGTCTTTTGTTCATTTGAGAAGTGGTTTAGATTTTATATAATGTATTATTAAGGAACGCATAGGCTTTAGTTTAATAAATTCTCAAATGCAGAATCTTTGTCTGTGCCTCGTAAGTTAATATATCCGCGAAATCACAAAAGCTAATTGAAAAACCGATATGCCCCTGTGGGATTCGGTAGTGTTGGAGATAGGTTTATCTTGGTATACCTCGGACTTCTGCACCTGTTTAGAGGGAAGTACACCACTTCCAAGCTCTGGATTTACTCATACGTTGAGTTAGGATTTTGAATCGTAGGCGTTATGGTTTCATTTTGACAGCGAATTCCACCTTTTTATCACACGAATAAATTGGAATACTTTCGAATTTTGAAATACAATGTTCCCTTAATAATCGAACCAAATTCTTATATTCATCACATACCTGGGAATAAATACAAGAACTTTCTGTTCTCCCCGATATTAATATCAATTATTTTAGGTGTAGCAATAGTGTGTGCGAAGAGCCTTCAGTGGCTCGTTGGTAAGCGAGCTCGCTTACCACGGCGCAACACGGAGTTCGATTCCCGATCGGGGCAAAAATTAACTGCGCGCTTTCTTTGCAATGTCCCAGTATCCGTTGCTGTGTGGCGATGAGAAAGCTCACTTCGCAGGTTGAGAAGACCAGACGTACAGCGTAGGGATCGCTATGTGCTAACCACACGTTCCCCTTAACCCAAGGCCCGGACGCCGCTGATAGACGTAAAGCTCGTAAAGAGCTGTTGTTCCAAAGTACATACATACAATAGAATGTAGCAACGATTTTCATAGTACAAAAATAAGAATTCCTGTCAGCTTCGTTCGCGCGACGCCTCATGTGTGAAGAATCCTAGGAGAATGATCTAACGAGGCAACATCACAATGCTAGTAATTGTTCTAGGTGCACATTAGCGGCCAAAGTACATATATACAATAGAATGTAGCAACGGTATGCACAGTATGAAAATAAGAATTTCTGTCAGCGTCGTTCGCGCTCCGCCTCATGTGTGAAGAATCCTAGGAGGATGATCTAACGAGGCAACATCACAATGCTAGTAATTTTTCTAGGTGCACATTAGCGGCCAAAGTACACATATTCAATAGAATGTAGCAACGGTATGCACAGTATGAAAATAATAATTCCTGTCAGCTTTGTTCGCGCGACGCCTAAATTGTGAAGAATCCTAGGAGAATGATCTAACGAGGCAACATCACAATGCTAGTAATTGTTCTAGGTGCACATTAGCGGCCAAAGTACATATATACAATAGAATGTAGCAACGGTATGCACAGTATGAAAATAAGAATTCCTGTCAGCTCGTTCGCGCGACGCCTAAATTGTGAAGAATCCTAGGAGGATGATCTAACGAGGCAACATCACAATGCTAGTAATTGTTCTAGGTGCACATTAGCGGCCAAAGTACACATATTCAATAGAATGTAGCAACGGTATGCACAGTATGAAAATAATAATTCCTGTCAGCTTTGTTCGCGCGACGCCTAAATTGTGAAGAATCCTAGGAGAATGATCTAACGAGGCAACATCACAATGCTAGTAATTGTTCTAGGTGCACATTAGCGGCCAAAGTACATATATACAATAGAATGTAGCAACGGTATGCACAGTATGAAAATAAGAATTTCTGTCAGCGTCGTTCGCGCTCCGCCTCATGTGTGAAGAATCCTAGGAGGATGATCTAACGAGGCAGCGTCACGACGCTAGTAATTATTCTAGGTGCACATTAGCGGAGT
This sequence comes from Teleogryllus occipitalis, assembly GCA_011170035.1. Classification (NCBI taxonomy): domain Eukaryota; kingdom Metazoa; phylum Arthropoda; class Insecta; order Orthoptera; family Gryllidae; genus Teleogryllus; species Teleogryllus occipitalis. The sequence continues at coordinate 61,707 of BLKR01014854.1, forward strand.
CTGTGGGGATCGGGAGTGTCTGCTTCCCATGGCGCGGCCGGCCCCCTTCGCGCGGTCCGGGCTTCAATTACCATCGTTAGCGCCGGTGCGTGGCCCTGAGACGCGAGAAGCGGCCTCGGGCGTTGGTAGCAACGCCTCGAGCGCACTGCCCTCCATTACGCAATGCCGCTCGTAATTATTCAAAAACGCACGAATTGTCGTCCCCTCGGGTGGCTCATGGATAGCTTGCTAGCATTCCGTGGTTCGGTTCCCGGTCTCTGACGTAATAGAGCTGTAGTATTTTAATGCAGATGCCTCAGTTTCTATAGCTTTGGGACGAAAGAGAAGCTTAGGCAGGCCAAGTATGCCTGACAGGGTGATGGGAATATGTCATGCTCTCCGCATGTCTGCTGGGGGTGGATAATAAATCAAAAGTGGACACAGATCTGAGAACATCTCTAGCTGTAAAAGTTCTTCCGACTCTAAAATGCTAAATACATACAAACAGTCACTGTTTTATAGCGAATTTGCAACGGAGATAACTAGCGATGGGAGAGCTCAATTTGTTTTTAAACTGAGTAGAGAGAACGTATTCTACTTCAGCACTATATATTAATCGATTTACAAAATTACACTAATTGTTGTGGATAATGCTGGCGCTCAGCGTTTCTCTTTGGGGGTGGCCCAATGATTGTTACGCATAATTTGACAGTGTGCAATATACTTGTTTTATGAAATATCTTATAAAACATTCTATGTAGCAGTATATTTAATAAAACACACAGGTTTATAAACAGACCGCGTGAAACAGCCATAACTTTGGGTTACTTCCCTGATGCTTTCCCTTAGGACGGCCACTGGTGTCACATCCAAAGTTCAGATTACCTAAATATGTTAAAGTTATTCGTTCTCATTACTTACTTGAGAAGAATTTTTGAAAAGCATTTGACTGCAAGTAATTTTGATCGTTTTCTAGTTTTATTACAAATTATATTTCAGTTTACAAGTACACACTACTCATGAGTAATAAGTCGTTTATTAATTAACAAAACAATCTGTGTGACTTCAATTAAAATTTTTGGAAAGGTCCTTACAGCTTTTGCTTTTACAAACGCGTGGCCTGCTTTTTATTTCTAAAAATCATAATCTCTAAAAAAAATAGTTTTAATTGAGAATGAATATTAACACATTAATTTACATTTAGACTTTTGTTTCAAATACATTTATTGCGACAACAATTTTACTTGCAACACGAATGAGTATAAAAAGAAGTGGAAGGTCTCTCTTAAATACTGATTAAAAATAACAGAAAAATATTTATCTTTGGACCCTATTTTTACTAGTAATATGATATTTACTCTAAATAGTTTATGAAATAGTTTTTCATCTATTTTATTGAGAGGTGATTCTCAGCCAAACAAAAGTAAGGAGAAAAAGGGCCATCATTACAATCACGTGATTATATTGACGACACTACGACATCTAATGATTTCCCCTCGTTATTTTCTTCAGGGACTTGGAGCTGCTTCTACGGTAGAAGATGAGTGGCGAGGACCAGAGAAAGAAAGTCTGGTGTCTTCTTTCCGCGACGGTAGCCTAGTTTTTGTCGGAGCTGTTACGGCTTCGCGACGGAAATTTAAGACGGTGGAATTTCTGGCCGGTTACGGTTACATTTCGACTGTTATGGAGCTCGCGCTCGTTATACACAGGCTAGCTCGTTTGCCTGCCTTAGTGATTAGCGAGAGGATTTTTTCTTCCTTTGCGTACTTGTTCGTTTCTCTCGTAAAGATGATCATTAAAGTAATATGCGTCGCGGTGTCACGGAGTTCAAATGTGCAATGTTTGCTGATTTCCTTTGAGAATTGTGCAATATATGAATGCATATTTTAAACACGTGTTCAGACAACATATTTAAAAATATTTTTGTCATGGATTTGCAATTAACGGTTTTACAGTGCAATAAATTGTGTTCGTCAGAAATAATAAAAATTTCCTTGAGGCAAGTACAGACTTGGAACTATCAGCAAGCAATATATTATATTATTCATTTGCCATCACCACTTAAATTATTATTTTATTTATTACAAAAAGAGTTCACTATGCTGTCCCTTAATTATCACGTAAACGTTCAACATGTATTCCTTATTTTAATTGTGGTTTCACGTTCTTTACGATGTACCATCTCCTAGAAGATTGCTGCTTGTTAACTGGGATTATGCTTTTTTGGAATATTAAACCTAGTTACAGAACGGTGGTTTTTATTCTGCAATAACTGCGTGGAGACCAGTTTTCACGATTGTTGTAGGTCGGTTTTATGGATGGAGGTTGAGGTTTAGGTAATGATGGTGATTCATTCACAACCACTGCTAGTAACGGCAGTTACTTCTTAGAACTAACCTGCATTGCATTTTCATAAACTGAAGCATGCATGTAGTGTCATGAAGCGAAATACCACTCTAATTAAAGTTTAAACGGAATGGAAATATCTGCATTTACAATACATGTATTTAAATTATTGCAGTAACAAACAAAATAAATATTTTAATAATTATTTCTGAAAGGAACTCATGCCATGTTTCTGCTACTCTTTGAGTCGTTACCTTCTTTGGAAAATAAAAATTAATTTCCTAATAAATTGACATAAACTTCCATGTATTTCTTAGTGTATACTCCGGAATACTTACTAAATTTTAATGTTACATGTAGGGAAATGTGTTTGCGAAATAAACAGATTTTTTTATATAAACTTGAAAAGAAGGAAATAAACAGATCTTATAATTGGACTGAGGTTCTTCAATGTATTAAATTGGTTTAGTTTACCCAATATCTTTTGGAAATAATGGAAGAATATAAATAATAAAAGAATAGAATTAATGTAGAGTAAATTTAAGAGTACGAGAATCCATGCACTTCTAGAGAGGAATTTAAGAACCGCGATGGCGAGAATGATCCTACTGTGAAGGCGGTGCTACATTTGGCGAGTAGCGAGCGACCGTTCGCCGAATCCCAATTAGCCAATGCGCTTGGCTATATTCACTTCGTTTGATGCGCCAAAAAAGACCGACGCGCTTCAGTTAGGGCAAGCATCGCAACCTGGGATCTTGGTAAAGAGCAAGCACTTCATCCCCACTACTCGGTCACAGCTGTTACTCGTTACTTGCCAAATGCCGCATGTATGGCGTCGCCTAAATAACATATACATAACTTCGAGGAGTGAGGAATAAAAAATTTATAGTTAAAAAGATGTAAGTGTTGACTATTCATTGTAAATATGAACCATATAGTGCGGAACATTGCTCATATCGTGTTTTCTATTGTGTCTTTAGGGTTTGAGAGAAATCATTCTTAATTGCCTTGATTGATATCCAGGAGGTCTCAATGCCAATCGAGTCGAATCTTGTCAATCAATCTCAATGAATCGAGTCGAATCTTAATCCCTTTGGGTGAATTTTGTGTTTCGAAAGTGGAAATAGTACGGCGGTGACATCATGTGCAGATCACAATGCAGATGATTCTTTAACGAAAATACTGATAACTTGAGTCTCGCTTTCCACACATGAACTGGGGGTCAATTGCTGCAGAATGAGTCGGGATGTTGTCGTGCAGCAGGAACAATTATGAGAGATGAAATTGTCCTGTGTCAGTTTAAATGTTCAAAATCACTGAAATATCTGCTTAGCGGCGACATTTAATTGCTATTTGCGGTTCTCTATCCTCCTCAATCAGCTGAAACCGACAGATGTGCATTATCTGTTTATAACGACCATTCGCACAGAAGTTCATCGCCTAAACTACTGCATCTCTCAGCATTGCAGTTTGATAGGTTCGAAACACGAAGTTAAAGAATTGTCTGATTGATGAAATTAATTGGAAGGATGCAAAGTGCTGAGTGCCTGAACGTGCGGTCCGCAAAGTGCACGCAGCAAGAATTGAAATAGAAGCGTAAGCTTCTCTGGCAGGAGTCAATAGAAACTTGGCTGTCCGGGAGACCCCGCTCCTAAGCATAATTGCAATATCTCGGCCGTCATATTGTAAATTCCTGAGACTTTTGCCCTGAGGAAGGTCCCAGTAAGACGGCTGAAACGTCGCAGTGAAACGACTATGCGTATAACGCGGAGACACCCAAACAGCCAAATTTCTACAACAAAGTCCGCTCATAGATTACCTCGTGGAGACGCGGTAAATAATTTAAACGTTGATTTCTTTTAGTTTTAACTGTCTAATAATCTTATTATTATCCAATTATCCCATTAAGTTTTCAGACTGTTATTATATAATTTTTTAAATTTTCAATTCTATAATTTCGCATTTTTTATACAACGTTTCATGATATTTTTCATCATTTTCAAGAACTGAAAATTAAACTTTTGTGATCATTTATTTTTTTATATTATAATTTTCTATGTACTAATTATTTCAAATTATTGTGACTTACCACTAAATATAGTACATCAGTATTTGAAAATGATGAAAAAATGCCATCGAAACGTTGAACAAAAAAAAATGAGAAATTATACAATTGAAAATAAAAAAGAATTATATAATGACTCTCTGAAAGTTCAATGGGATAATTGAATAATGATAATTGAAACGTTGGATGGTGGGCGGGGGAGGCGGAAGGGGGCGTGTGCGAGTTCGGGACCCAAGGAGCGCGGAAGCCCCCAAGAGGGCAACGCGCTGCGCCGCGCCATCCCAGGATCAACGGAGCTCGGATCCTCCTCTCGTTAAGCGCGCTATCGCCACATCTGCAACTAACGGGGCAGGCGGGGCTCGAACACTGCACCCCGGCACCCGGCGCGGCGGAGCGGTGCCACTGTCACTGAAAACGAGGACAGGGTTGGGGCGACATGGGGGCGCGGTTGCGACAATGAGGGGATGAGAGTAATGACATGGGACAGGGAAGGAATTTTGGTCTGGGACAATGATAGGATGGGACGATGTTGGACTGGGGCAATGATGGGATGGGACGATGTTGAGATGGAGCAATGATGGGATAGAATGAGGATGAAATCGGTTGAGGATGGAGGTACGGTGATTGTATGGAAATGGGATGAAAAGGAGTTATGGTGGGGCGTTGATGGGAGGCAGAAAACGTATGGGACAAGAAACAAATGGAAAGGGAAGAATTTGGGTTGGGAATGATTCGGAAGGGGATCATTACGGAAGGGAATTATTGTGAAAGAAGACCAGAGCACGAAAGGAAAATAGAATAAGATTGTAATGGGTGGAATTGGCTGCGGAAAGAAGTGGGGATGATATCGAGCAGGGATGAGGATGGGATCAGAGTATTCGGACAGGAAGACGATGCTGATGTGATGAGAAGGGACTCGAGCGTAATTGAAGCTGTTGTGAGACAATCTGCTCTTCCACTGTCTGCCCACGCCTCTTAGATGACATCGCTGCGGGAAGCACCCGCTACGTTGACGCTTCCTCATAATCCACACCGCTACACCAAGCTTAATTATCTGCTAAATGATCTGTCTTTATCTCCTGTTGTAAGGTAGGTATTTGACAATGTGCAGTCTTGTTCTTTCATCAAGTATCTCCCGCTAAAGCGAACTTAAACAAATTAATTAAATGTGTAGCTTCTAGGTTTCGTTACCCATCATGTGTGTCATCGCAGGGCCAACGAGATCTAAGGGCTCTTAGCTGACAGATTCTTATCCCTTTTGGAACGTTTTCCAATCGATAATTCTAAAATTTAAGTTCATGATATTCTAGTACATTCTTGAATATTACGTATGCTTTATTCTGATTTAAAAAATTTGTCGCATTTTCAGATGTTTCTCGGGATTTTAGGAACTTTGGTTTACAATATCAAAACATCTGTAAACAATATACTAAAATCTTTCTGTATTGTTCCATTTTTATTCGCTAATATTTTACTGAATATATCTTATATGGTTATTAAATATAATATTAAGACACCAATAAATGGAAAATGTATCTAAGAAGTCAGATTCAATGCGAAACAAAGAAAAAAAGTAGCATGAAACAACTCAGAAAAAATATGAGATTTCCTATTTTATACAGAAAATTATATTATTTTCTGCATCCTATGACCTTATTGGGAACAATTTAAATAAATGACAAGGCTATCCTTGGAAGTCGGTGCCCAAGGCAGATGTTTGTCACTATACACCTATATGTTAGACACGTTAGTGGATTTGTATACCAAACATCTCTGCCGAATACAATTCACTCAATTGATCACAATTCCAAGTAATGAGGTGTCCAATATTTGTAATATTAAATATCAGTAAATTACATTGATGCTAATTGTATCTACGGCTAATAACCACATAGATTAAAGCAACCTCAAGTAAATAAATAGTTAAAATAAAAAAAAAATGGTGAGCAATGAAGAGGGGTGTAACACATTGTAAATAAATTTCTCTCGCAATTTATTTAAATGACAAAATAAAATGTCAATTCAAAACTACGATCATATTTTTTAATTATCTTTAACTGTTTTTGCTGTAATAATTTTTTATGTTTAAATTGCTTTTTGGAAAAGAAATAAAACTCAGAGCAATGAATATGTCTCGACATTTGAATTAAACATAATGAATGTTTCACTTTATAATGTACTATTATATTGTACGTAGAAGAGGGTTTGTAAAATGGACGTGCACTCATGAAATCATGATTCCTACAAGATCTGCAATATGAAATTAATATCAAGCCATGTCCAGCGCGTAATTTAAAGATGTAAACAAAGACGATTCAAAGATGCGCCGGAACCGGAAATCCGGCGGAGAAACCGCCCCCGGCAGCGCGCGCGGCTCCAGCCGACCACGTCCGCCGTCGGCAGCACCGGCAGCAGCAGCGCGAGGCGGAGATGGGCGCACAGGTGGGCGGAGCGGGCGGGGGAAGAGCGCTGCAGAGCAGGGCGTGGATTGATTGATTGATTGATTGATTGATTTTTTCGTGTTTCCGGGCACGTCAACAGCTTTGGTCATTAGTCCCGTTAGTGTAGTGCATGCTTTTTTCTTTATCGGGAGATGGCGGTGATCTTCCCCCGCTGGATGGCGAGATCTGGCGCCGACCTACCGTCGGCTAGTGGGGTTTCCCCCTAACCAGGACTCTCCCACCAGCGGGGCATCGCCCCAGCTGGGACAAGCTCTAAGCTCCTGACCGGTCTCCCGGAATATGTGGTAGTGTAGTGCATGTTAGTGTAAGTGTGTGTGTAACGGGAGAGGACAGGACAAGGAAGAGGAAGGACAGATCGCGCGCGGTCCGTGGCCCGTTTGATAGGGTACACGGTAGGTCGGCGCCGGATCTCGCCATCCAGCGGGGTAAGATTACCGCCATATCCCGAGAACCAACATGCACTACACTTACGGGAGTAATAACCGAAGCAGTTGACGCGTCCGCCAATACGAAAAAACCAACCAACCAACCAATCATTCTCCGTTAATCGTTGATTATGTAAATGTTACTAAACAAAATGTCACATGTTGCTACATCGGCATCTTAAATTTCAAACCATTGTATTGGATTCGGTTAATCATCCGACAGATGTACAATTATGAAACAGACGTTAGGCGAAATGCAGGCTGTGATGGACGCGCATTATCTTGACGCCTAAACAACGAACGCCTAACGAGGCTGCGGGCGCGCTGCGACACTTTACGAGCGATTGTGATCAGTCGCCCATCGCCCTCGGAGCCTCGCCCACGCCTTCTAACGACCAAACGGCGCATGCGCACGACGTGTTTGTGCGCTCCGTATAATAGGTTTGTTGCCAACGAGGATTGGCTTCAACCTGTCGTTAAGGCATGCGTGCGTCCGATCTCTCAGACGACAGGTAATTGTTGCTTGGCTACACATCATGGTTATTCAGTCAGTGAAGCATCGCGGCATAGTTCCAATTTGGTGGGGGACAAAAGATCACAGGGATGTTCAAAGTATGGCGAGTGTGTTGCTACAGATGTAAGCATTTGTAAGTTTAATTTTAAAATACTCTACTTATGATTTTATAATTTTGAATCTAGGTCTGCTAAATATGATAAATTAATGACAAAGTCAATCTGAATTACTAATACGGTTGATAATATCTCAATTATTCTGATATAAACATTATAGTTTTAATTTTCAATCCCATGAAGTTGTTGCACAGTAATTATAGATGGTGAAGTGTAAAACTTACAAATTGCATTTAGATTACTTGTTTGCACATTTCACCGTAATGAAGATAAATGTGAAAGGAGCAGTAACTCTACAGCCGGCATTCAAGTCTGTTCTCGTTAATTCTAAATGTTATCCAAAGTTTGTAATTAGAATATGAATTTTAAATATTTTCATGTATGAAATTTATATACATTTTCACAGTTTTTTAAAAAATCTAAAAAGCAAAACTCTTATCTGTTCTATTGTTGTATTTGAGAGTTTATTTAAATATATTGTTGTCTTATATTCTCCGGAAAGAGTTTTCTCATCTACAGCAATTTTGGGCAGCCCTGGTGACGACACGGCGCAACCAAGCGAGTCAGAGGGGCGGTGTGGGGGACGAGCCGAAAAGGGGCGATACCCAACACGCACCTGGCGCTGAGTCGTGACCTGTTTCGCTGCCCCGCCTCCGCCCCCGCCCCCGCCTTCGACCCCCCAGCCCCGCCTCCATCTCTGCCTTCACCTTTACGCCCGCCTTCGCCCCATCTTCACCCTCCAGACTTTCCTCTATCTACGCCCCCGCCCCAATCTTCACCGTCTACTCCGCATCTACCTACGGTCCCTGCCCCCCATCTTCACCATCTCCGCCACCTCTCCTGCCTCTACCATCGGCCTCCACTTCCACCTCCGCCCCCGTCACGTCAGACGCCGCCCCATGCCGTTGCTACGGGGCTCGTGGCGAAAGGAATCAACAGGGCGTCGATGGGGAGAGCGCTGGGGCGGAGCGGGGGCGGGGTGGGGGCGGGGTGGGGGTGGGTGGGGGTGGATGGGAGTAGGTTCTCCGCGAAAGTGGATCTCTTCCTCGCACGCTTTGCCGTGGCCCACGCGCGCGAATAATTAAGACGTTTCCAAGGAGCGGAGAAACGGGAGCAAGGATTCGAAGGAAGGGATTTCAATGAGGGGAGAGACGAGAAGCTTCTCGACGACTGAGGTGGCTCGGGGCGTCAATTAATGTCACTGCAATGTCTCTGATCGGGAGTCCCCGGTAGCAGGATTTTTGGCACTATCTACATAAATAGGTCGAATTAAGCCGCGTACTGGAGGAGAATTCTAGCAGTCGGCTGCTCTGGTCGGTAGTTTTTTATGGTTTCTTCGATCAAAACAGGGCGAACGACGGAGTAGTACCCTCATTAACGGGTCACTGACCGCGAGATCTTTCTTTCTTTCTTATCCTATCCTAACTCCTTGCTTACACAATTAAACACTTACATACAATACACTAGCAAACATGTCGAGAGATCAGTCGGCTGCTTAAAGTTTGATGTGACTGGGGGGAGTGCCCCGCTGTTGGGAGATATCTGGTTGCCGACATGTAGTTGATGTTTATGCCGGATCTCACCTATCAGCGGGACAAGATTGCTGCCTAGTCTCTTTATAAAACATGCACTACACTTACTGGACTAATGACCATACCTTGACGAGCCTGGAAACACGCAATATTCATTCAATCAACGAAAAGCTTCGCTGTTTGTGAGCGGCCGTTTCGACAGAACTTCCATTAAGACGTTGACGCGATTGGATCTCAGTTTGTGATGATGGCACTTTTCCTTCCAGTATTATAGAACTAAAACAGAGGCTGTTTGCGTAATCTTGAGTGGTCAAAACGTTAGCGTTAGATAATATGTAGATGCATTCTGCAAGAAAGACAAACGTTTTCTCCCTAAGAAATGAATGACGTCTTTAAGGATTATTAATGTAGTTCCCTACCAATAAATTTCTTTTAGGTGCTTCAAATTCGTGTTTCAATACATAGCTCTCATGAACTTATATTTTTCGATCACAAAGTTTCTTCGATATTTTCAAATTGTTAATTATATTGGAAACCACAAAAGAAAATACATATATTTCACATTGTAACAGAGAGTCCGTATTAAAATGAAGATTTTTTGGTACATGCTTGGGAGTACAGTATTAATTATGAATATTGAAACTTACGCATGATATTTGGTTTGGAAGTTTTGACATTTTCACAGAATATATTGTGTTATTTAATGTTGATTTTTGCTCTTAAAATTTGTATATTATATTTTGTTTAGAGTAGTTGCATTTAAACACTGATCTGAGTAAAGATTAGTATGTCTTAACAAAAGATAAACTAACGTGTGATTGACCACAACTAAAAAATAATGTTTTTTTTAATACACAAAAGATCCTGTTGCATCTTTCGAGACACACACGTGTATTGTTCTTCTTTTAATGTTTTTTTATGAAGGAATTGTATAACTGCTCTTTCATTTTGTTTCCACCCGCGGGCTATTGTCATTATTTCTCGCGCGATGTAATGACTCGTTAAATTGAGAGCCCTGCTATAGAGACCCCTTTACATACAGCTGATCAGGTTAGTTGTGCAGAGTCATGCGTCTGATATCCTCTAAGAAACGTTGTTAGCGAGACAGACAATTTTAAACGGCCGTAATATTTCCCTTAGAGACTGGAGGGAGATGACGGTCAATAAATCATTTCACAATAATGCGGAAGCATTCATCAACGCTTCTTCCGACTCCCCGTTTCTAAAACTCACTGCCTCGAGAGCTTTTTTGCTGCGCTCGAGCCTTGTAAGAAGCGAAGAGAAATTTCAAAGTTTTTGTGGAACAGGTGAGAACGTAACCGAGAGTACAAAGGCATTGCATGCTGTTTGCCTCATTTTTCTGTTAATGGCGAATTATCAATTAGTGTAGAATTATTTATTTATTTATTTATTTATTTATTTATTTATTTATTTTACGTCAAAAAACAGTTAAAACTGCGTATGACGTGCCATGGGGAAAAGTGAATTGTGTGCACATTTTCAAAATTCTGTGATCCCTACACGAAGTCATATAGTACTTGAATTTCGAATTAAAAAATCCTCCCATGTAATAAAATCTATTTGCAAGGATAAATAAGCTATACATTTTGGGCTCTTATCCATATTGTCCTTCGAATAATACTTCCTGCCGCGACAACATGGAAACGATAATTTGAATAACTGTATTTCCCACTGAATTCTAGAAGACGTGCACAGATAATGAAATTACATTTATGTCCAGAAGCAAAACAAGGGACCATCTCAGCATTTGCTCAATGGATCAGGGAAACTGGACGAAAAATCTGATCGAGATGGGGGTCATTGACCCAGGAGCTGCGATACAATACTTGTTATATATTGTTTAGAAGTATACAGTCCAATGGTAATTAATACATTAGTGTGGATTGCTTTTGTTATCCATTATTGTACGAGGAACTGATGATCTATTTCAATACAGATTCCTTTCATCTGTTGAGTAAAGGATTGTGTAGCTTGCCTTTGTGCAGTTTTTACTTGAAAAGTCATAGGTGTGTATTGTTTTGTGAATGTGATATGAACATTTGATGAGATAACTACTAGGTTTTCCTTTTATCTCCCCCTTATCTTCGAATTTGGAGAATTATGAAATAAGGGATTAGATGTTGTTTATTAACTACACGAATAAATTATTGAAATTTATGGAACAACGATTGATTATAATTTGTTCACATTCATTTCTATGCATCACTAGAAGATAATCACTCTCCAAATACACCTACTTTTGGCGCTTTCTCTGTCGAAACGCGCTGAGAAAATCTAAAGCCGGTATCCATTTCTTTCTTTTGAGTGCTGGGATCTGACAAGGTTTCGTGAGGTATTATTATACATTCCAGTCCCCTTATTACGGGAGCCATCTCCGATGACCTTGCTTTCGTGGCCGCCCTCTTCGCTGGGCGCGTACGTCCCAAGTCCCAACACAGGGCTTCCTTTGCTTTTTTAGGCCTTTTTTAGTGCCTGTGGGTGGCGCGCAGGGAGAAGACCAATGACCCCTTTCTAATGTTCCGGAGTTTCAACTCTTTATCTACATTCGGCACACTGAAAGATTCAAATTATGTTATGTGGTGTATTTATTTATGTTTGTAGTACAAAAAAATCTTGCTGCAGCAATAATTTTTATTATTTGGTTCAGTAATCAAATGGAATGCTTTCATCTTACGAATCTGAGAAGAAAAATAATTGTTTTCCCCAAGCTCACATCTGGGATAAATAATTTTCTGCTCATTTCAAGTTTTCTTGAAATCTTTTCAGTATTTTACTGATGTGCAGGGGAGAAATTATTATTGTTTATCTCTTTTTCAAATCTAGGACTACAATGGTCTTGAGCGGTGGCCAAGCTGAGAGGTCAGGTACTCGAGCATTGCCCCCACCTACGCACCAAATACGCTGCACATTCACTTTGCCTGTGTAGGGCATGTCTTGAAAAAATAGAAAAGTGCATGAGAAAATGTAAATGTTGATTTGTACGTTATACTACCATTAGGTGAACTATCTATGTTGACAGGTACAGACGTATACAGTTATGCGAGAACGCCGCTATTGCAGCAATATTTCACAAAGAATTTCTGCTATTTGTTCCCGTTATTTTTCCACTGTTGACAGAGAATTTCCTCTTCTCTTCTTGACATTCAATGGAAATGTGTAGTGGAATGGGTTCTTACACAATTTATAATCTCACTGGTTCTAGGAAGGAACACAAAGCTACATAAGTACATTAGACAAAACGCATTTCATGTCATCGATCTATCAGTTGGCGAATTGCTACCTTCGCTCTCATAACTCATGTCTCGTCTACACCGGCATGTTCCACATTCCTGTTGCTTGGCTTTCTTCCTACAACTCTCACACGGCGTCCCTCAACAGCACGGGTCAGCGCGCATTGCTAGTCCGAGGGGAAAACGGCTCCCGATGCAGGTAGCGGCCGTGCGGCGCCGCATTCTTACAAAGAGCGGGCGACCGCATAGGTTGACGTGAAAGGTCGTTGTCATGCGTGGTGGCAGGCGGCGCCTTTTTTCGCTCGCGGATGCAGCGGCATACATTCCCAAGGCGGCGGCGGGGAGACGGTGATGCAGGAGGCGGAGGAGGTGGAGATGGAGGCGGAGAGGAGGCGTAAGAAGAGGAGACGGAGGAGGTGGAGGAGGAAGGGAAGAATATGAGGCGGAAGAAGAGAAGTTGGAGAAGCTGGAGGAGGAGGCAGAGGAGGAAGTGGAGGAGGAAACGGAAGAGGAAGCGGTGGAGAAGGAGGGGGAGGAGGAGGGGGAGAAGGAAGAGGATACGGGGGAAAAGGTGGGAAGGATGAGGAGGTGAAGAAGGGGGAGGATGCTGGGGAGGAGGTGGAGTCGGAGAAAGAAGAGGATGCGAAGGAGGAAGAGGCAGGGAGGAGGAGGCGGAGAAGGAAGAAAATGCGGGGGAGAAGGAGGAGGTGGGGAGGAGGAGGCGGAGAAGGAAGAGGATGCGGGGGAGGAGGAGGCAGGGGAGCAGGCAGAGGAGGAGGCGGGGAGGAGGAGGCGGAGAAGGAAGACGATACGAGGGAGGAGGAGGAGGCGATGGAGGAGGAGGCTGGATGAGGAGGCTGAGGAGGAGGAGGAGAATTCGGAAGGTGGAGGAGTAGGCGGAGGCAATAGACGCAGTGCTGGAGGAGGCTCTAGAGATGTAGGCGGTGGGCGGGGTTGGTGCGGCGGTGGCGGCGAGTCGCGATGTTGAGCGGAACGCGAATATGGAACCCAACTCCAAAGGCCCTACCACCACCTCGCGAGAGAAAGTGCACTGTCCCTTGCACTGTAGTTGGAGAAACGATGACGGCTGCTGAGGCGGAGCGAGCGGGGTGCGGTGCTGTGGAAAATAGCGGCGACTGCTGGGCTAACGGTTGCTCGTCTGCCCGAATCGCCTTCCCTACTCGTGTGTTCTTGAAAAGTTACTTACTCCCACCTTACACATTATGGACCTTGGCATTTTTCACAATATTTTTTACGTTGATTTTGATGGTGATATCGTTTGTGATTTGTGTTTTGACTATGTTAAGAAATCACAAATGTTCTATCATAATGGTAAACCATATGTAGGCTCTTTTAAAAGAGAAACTAAGAAAATGTTTTTTGAAAAAGGCGTATGATGTTGTCGAAAATCTTTTGTAAACCCTTGAACGACATAATTCTCTCAAGTTTTTAGGAAAAAATGTGTTTAAAGTTACCATTTTCAAGCACTATTCGGAATATTTATGTGGTTATTCGGCAGGACATGTCACATAAAATGCAAGGAAATCGCTAGAGGGCATAAGACCATTTTATGTTTTGAAACGATACTCTTAACTTCTTACATTTTAATAGCTAGATACGTTATGTTTCAATAGTTTTGGATTTCAAGTAGACTAGATTAAAGTTCTTCATGTCAAGAAGGCTACACCGCGATTTTATAGAATGCCGGGATGCCTACATTGGGATGCTACGGGATGCCAACATCGCTTTGCACCGAAAAATATGCAGTGGTGCCAAATTGCGTGGAGTGAGTGAGAGGGAAAATTTTCTCGCATGATTCGCCGCCAGTCAACGCTGCTGAAACTGCGAACTAAAACAGAGCGAGTCATTCACCGTGTTGTAATGTGAAATAACAGGCTTTCCCAGTCTCTACAACCTGTGTTTTGCTTGATCTCCGGTACGCGATGTTTCCTGAAGGTAAAGTCGTGACTTTTCCGATTGTTACTTTCAAACGTCCACTTCCTTTAAATTACTAGGTAGTCTTTCCTACCCCTTTCTAATACTCCAAAGGAAACCATCAGCATTTGGGAACGTGCTCTACATTAATTTAACTCAAACGTTTAGATGATGTTATTAATTTGCAGTAGGATTGTGAGCATCAATTATAACTATAGAACAGTATTTGTTTCAATATAAAGTACATCCGATTCAATAATATTATGGAAATTAAACCCTAGCATTTCCTGACACATAGCCTGCAGAGTCACTGCTAGGAGGAAAAGATCAGAAAGGCTTCACAGTGATATACAAGTGATTGTTGAACGATTAATAAGTCGTTTGCCCTATTTAGTTAACAGCGTCAATGGTTAGTTTAACAGTGTCAACAAGCAGTGAGAAAAACTTGTTTCCTTTACGTTCTCTATTAAATGTTCCATTATTGTTTACCTTCCTCCCTTCTTATCTAGATCAACACTGTAGACTTTTAGTGATGATGACTATTGAAATAGTTGATATTGAATAGTTTTCGGTAGTACAAACAGATCTAATTGCTCTACCGCATCCCAAATGGCTATTTGTTTAACTCAATTCTCATCCTCTCCTGGGGCACGTCCTTCACATTCTAGAACGATACTTCCGCGAGACTCCGGCCACATTCTTCCTTGTAGGTATTTATGACACCGACGACTTTGTTTCTGCATTCCTGAGATATTCTCGTTGTCACCATGTTTACGCCCGTTCGTCCATGATGCTCCCACCATATCGACACGGCACAGTGGAAAGTGAGTACCATTGATTCTAGTTGGTGAACATTTTATTGATTCCGAGTGCGCCAACAACTTACGTCATTATTCCCGTAAGTGTAGTGCATGGTATGGCCGAGTCCCTCTCCCACTTCAACGTGAGATCCGGAGCCGGCCTTCACTGTGCTTGCGGAATTTATCTCCTCCAGATACCTTCCCTGCGGGACACCCTCGGGTATGTGTTAATGAATACGCAAGAAGAGGGGAGTAAAAAGGTAGATGATCGAACAGTCTTTGACCCGTTTGTTCGGTTATTACTCCGGCATTCGTCTGGTATTGATCGAAAAACAACTCGGAAAACTACCGATCTGAGCAGTTGACCGTTAGAATTCTCCTCCAGTCAAATTGAAATCAATCCATCAATCCAGCTCCGCCACCGTTGGGACTCGAACCGCAGGACCTCCCGGTCAATGATTGATTTTGTTTGAGATTCCGGGCGCGTCAACTACTACACTCATTAGTCCCGTAAGTGTAGTGCATGCTGTTTCATCGGAAGGTGGCGGTGATCGTCCTCCGGTAGATGGCGAAATCCGGCGCCGACGTGCCGTCGGCTAACGGGATTTTCCCCAACCTGTTATCTCCCACAAGCGGGGCACCACCCCAGCCAGTACTCTAAGCTCCCGACCGGTCTCCCGGCATGTGGTAATGTAGTGCGTTAGTGTAAGTGTGTGTACGATGTGAGGATAGGAGAAAGTATAGGTAGGAAAGATAGCGTGCGGTCCATAGCCCGTTTCTTATGGTACTGCTCTCGCATTCGCCTGGTGTTGATCGGAGAAACCACGGAAAACTGCCGATCAGAGCAGCCGGTCGCTAGAATTCTCCCCCAGACAGCGACTAAATTCCATGTAGCTGTCAAGCTAGCGTAGAAAATCCTGCCACTGTCGGAACTCGAACCTAGGACCACCCAGTCTGAAGCACTGTAGTGAAATCAGTAGATGCGGAGAACCACCTCTCCCATTACCTCCCGGTCACCAATGCTGCAGATGTCACAGTGTTAACGCTGAGCTATTGAGTCGGTGTCACATATTCGGGAGGGGGAGGGAGGACAGTTTACGCCGATGGGAACGTGTGTTTCAAACAACGCGCGCGTCTTGCAAACGGCACGTGCCCACATCGCGACGTGCTCGAGTCAGGTCCTCCCCGCCACCGCGCTCCTTCGCTGGGGTCACGTAGCGCGCGAACGTAACCCGGGGCGGTGTTCCGCTTCGAAGGTAGTGATGCGACATCGACAACAAAACATCGATGTTCGAAATTAAAATGTCAATGTTAATGATACATCGACCAAAATCCATTGATTCGGTCATTAACATTAACATCGATCATTCGATCATCATTAACATCGATTTTTTAAATTCAGTTTAGTAAACATGAAAGTCGTGCACAACAAAATTAAATTTGACAGTTTTCTTACATATGATTTAAAATTAAAGCTTTACAGTTAAAGACGCCTCCACATGTGAAAAATACGAGGAAAAACGAAGGAAATACAAGGGTATCAGGATTATCTCGGGGGAGGTAGGTCTGCTCGATGAATATGTTCGTTTGGTTGGAACCCAAGCACAGTTATACTATCAGTAATTATTTCATATTTTAACTTTTACAAAATAGTGCTTATGGGTTTAATTCATCCACGAACAAAACACCGACTCCAAAACATCGATATTCCAAAATCGGCTTCAATACGTCCATACGTCCAATCGATATTTTTGTAGAAATATCGCCGTTTTGAAATTATTCTCATTGTTGACGCATCCCTGTTCCAAGACAGGTGCTCCCTAAGGTGCGTTCGCCGTGCGTTCACCGTGCGTTCTCCGTGCGTTCGCCGTGCGTTCGCCGTGCATTCGCCGTGCGTTCGCCGTGCGTTGGCCGTGCTTTTGACGTGCGTTTGACGTGCGTTGGCCGTGCGTTGGCCGTGCGTTGGCCGTGCGTTCGCCGTGCGTACTGACGTGGGTTGCAATTAAGCGGCAGTCACATTGGTGCTGATGTTCGTCGAAATTTTGGTTGCCTGACGTCGAAAATTTTCCTTTAATGTGCTGGTTTGATCGAACTCGTGATGATGAACGGAAACGGTCGTAGTCGACCTTTTCTAAGTCAGAAAATTTCGGCTGACGGCCCGAGATATGTTTAGTTTTGTCCGTTGTCGGTCGACTGATATTTCGGCCAATATCGGTAACTGGGAGAGACACCTATGATTGATTGAAGTTGTGCAAAACTACAGAATCTACACTAGAGAATTAAATTTTCATAAAAATGCGTTTATATTAAAATCATCAACTTATGAAATATCTTCCTGTTTTCATCAACGCTATTGTAGCCTACCTATATAACAAAAACCAATAGAACAAAACATTGTTTCGAGATTTTGTTGTTGTTATTATTATTATTATTATTATTATTATTATTATTATTACTATTATTATTATTATCATTATTGTTGTTGTTGTTATTATTTGCATGGGTTTATTTTTTTCGATTTATTCAGTTTTGAATGGTATTGCCCATGTTACAAGAATTTTATTATCTTGCAATGAATATGAAAATGCCAAATGGACAACAACGCATTTAAAAAATCGTCAGATGGTGATAAAGCTTGATAAAACCTTTGCTATATAGACCCTAGTCACTTCTCTACATAAGCTACAATGTTTTTGGAATGAAGAGTAGCCTATTAAAAACATGTGGGTCTCGAAGGTAGTCTCTCGCCCGCGGCCGAGGAGATTCACTTGGAGCAATGCCCGCAGGCTGCAGGGGTCGACGCAGGCACCCAGCCAAGTGCCTGCTGCAACGTTCGTAAACGAATAGCAGGAATTACCTCCCTGGTCGTTGGATATGTAGAGCATCTGGAAGAGGATGTGGCTCCCGAGTTGATTATCTACCCTATCATCGAAGTTAACGTCTTCCTGTTCTCTGGCTGTACGTGACTCGATCATCAAGACATTCGCTTTTTATTTTGCACTGACGCTCGCTCATATCTGCGGCGCACCGAAATGTTTGTGGTCAGTTTCCACAAGAAGTCTCTGACTTTACTACTGGTCGATTTGGTGATTTTTTATAACAATATATTTTGTGGTTTTACGGAAGGCCTCTGACAAGTTAAAAGCTAGTTTAAAAGATTAATTGCACTTTGACGATGCAATCTATTGTCTAGAGAGATAATAGAGTTTGTTGGATAGTTCCAATGCTTTATTTTGTTGATAGTCCGTTGTGTAATATATAGGTTTCCTAATTTCATTAGCAACTATATTAAACATTTTTCGTTATATTTAAAATTAAAGTTCAATTGCAAATTTACTTCAAAAAACTGCAAATCAAATTAAATCAAATTAAAAATACTGCAAATCAAATTGCAGTATGTGTCCCTACAGATCTATAATTGCAGTATTCACCCTGTTCAAAATTTATTTTCTACTAATACTAATCACAACAATGAAAATTTGCTTCGTCCGGAGTTTCTGAACTGCTAACAATTAACGAGTGGTCCTCAAATACGAATTCCACACAATTTGAATAGCAAATGACTTTCTATTACTAATCAGCAGTTAGGCCCACTGAATACTTTCTTCTAGCGGGCTTCTCGAGACGAAACTTTCCTCATCTCTGAATCGCTTCTATCACTTGGCCCGGCGATCGCATCGCAGATTCCGCGCTGCAGTGGGCAGCAGCTGGGGAGGGAAGGCGGCGCGGTGCGGCACCGCGGAGGCGACGCGAGGCGAGGCGTTGCAAGCGGCAACGCCGCCGCCGCCGCCTTCTTCGCCTCCGTCACCGCCCCGGCCGCCTCCTCCTCCGCCGCCACCACCACCATTGCCACAGCCGCCACCGCCACACCGCCACACCGCCGCCAACGCCACCGCCGCCTCCGCCTCCGCCTCCGCCTCCGCCGCCGCCGCCGCCCACGCCGCCGCCGCCGCCACCGCCACCGCCACTGCTACTGCGACCGCCACCGCCACCGCCACCGCCACCGCCACCGCCACCGCCACCGCCCCTGCCACTGCCACGGGCACTGCCACCGCCTCTGCGACCGCCACTGCCATCGCCGCCGCCACCGCCACAGCCACCGCCGCCGCCACCGCCACCGCCACTGCCACTGCCACTGCCACTGGCACTGCCACCGCCACTGCCAGCGCTACTGTCACCGCCACCACCACTGCCACTACCACTACCACCGCCACTGTCACCACCACCGTCACCGTCGCCGCCACCGCCACCGCTACCGCCACAGCCGCCACCGCTACCGCCACCGCCACTGCCACCCCGCCACCACCATCGCCACCACCATTGCCACCGCCACCATCGCCACCACCACCGCCACCATCACCACCGCCGCCGCCACCGCCACCATCGCCACCGCCACCGCCACCATCGTCACCGTCACCGCCACCGTCACCGCCACCACCACCGCCACCGCCACTGCCACCCCGCCACCACCATCGCCACCGCCACCGCCACCATCGCCACCGCCGCCGCCGCCGCCATCGAGTTCCGCCGCGCTGCCGTCTGGCGCCGGCTGGCCGGCAACGGGCAGCGGGTACAGGTGGGCGCAGCGCCGCGCCGTGGGGGACAAAGCCGGAATTCGTACAATGGCAGCAGGGCCGCGCATCACTTTCTCCGCCCGCTCGCCCTCGTCAACCGCGGCGCGAGCCCTGCCCGTTGCCTTCCGCGGACTGCGGGGGTCGCCTTTCGATGGCCACTCCTTCGCGCAGGCCTTGGCCTGGAAGGTGTTCGCGGCAGCTGGTTATTCTCCGAACTCTAGGGTATCCAACGTAAAAAAATGATCACTATTGAAGACAAATATTATTAAAATGGAGGATTTTCTAAAACACATGAACAATATCCAATATATCTACGAATAAAAGTATGCGCTATTTAAAAAATTCTTGGATTTGCATTTGATTGTAAGTTCTGCGGGGGCTGTGCTTTGATTTATTTCTCCGCGTTACTTCTTTCCTATATTTGATTACAGTACACAGATTTTGAAGTCATTTTCCACGAGTATTAATTCATTGTAAGCGTCGACATAATTACGGTGCGTGCATCTAACCTTCTGTGATAATGAATCTCTTTTTTCCTTGACAATGGTTGTTCGTGTACAATTTTAGCAGCGGGAGGAAGGTCTTTACAGACTATGTTTTCTATCTTTTTTCAATTTCAAATTTTGTTTCATTACTCGACATTATATCTTCTGAAATGTCGATTTATGACAATGTAATAATTTACTCTGGTTTACCTGCACAAATACTCACAATAAATCCCTCTTCTACCAGTCCATTACGCCAATGATATTTTCCGAAGTATCTTATCTAAATTCCTTATAAAGCGATGTTTCTTGTCTTACATATAGAGCTGTCTCGAAACCAGGACGTTATCTGTACCTCTGCGACGTATTTCATTTCGGACGGCGGACTGAGCTTCGGGTTGCACTCGTAATTTCCAAGGCGGCGCGTGTTCTTCGGCGCATCGCTGGGAGCGGACGCCGGTAGCTCATTGTTGCTGCGCGAAGGCAGCGGATGCGGTGGCGGCGAGGCGGGCGCGGGGGCGGGGCGGGGGCGGGAGTGGGGGCGGGAGTGGGGGCGGGGCGGGGGCGGGGCAATGCGGGGCGGGGCGGGGCGGGCGGGGGCGGGGCGGGGGTGGGGCGGGAGCGGGAGCGGGGCGGGCGAGGGCGCGGGCGCGGGGGCGGGGCGGGGGCGGGAGTGGGGGCGGGAGCGCATTCAGGGGCACTGGTGCACTGCGCCTCGAAGGTCGCCAGGTGATCGCGAACGCTGTGCGGTCGACGAACAAAGAGGCCACTCGGAAACGTCTTCCCAGCACTTTGGGCGTCGCGGCGCTCATTCACGAGATGTACGGGTCATTACGCGAGGGGGCCATGAAAGCGTATCTCCTTCGTAACTCCTTTAACAAGTGGTAAGCGCCTTATCGGGCTTCCTGAGCTGCTCGTGCGGCGCCTTGTCCTCGGCGGAGAGACGATTTGTCATTCGCCGTATTCTGTCGGTTTAACTTCACAATTCCTTTTACCTTCGTGAGACATTGTAACAAAACAACATGTTTCCTGCGGTATTGAAATTGATTGCTGCACATTTCATTACAAGAAAATGCAAATACCATCAAGAGTGTTACTGGAGTTGAATATTTACAAATTAGAATTATAACATAAAATCACTTGGGAAACTGTCTTGACACTGTATACTGCTAGAATTATTAAAATTGGAATTGACCATTGTAGAAATATTCAGAAAAGTTTTTCAGAAAAGTTGTCCTTATTCATTGTGATTGTGGTTTTTGTTAGCCCTGATGAAGGAATGAAATATTCCGAAACGTTGACAAACTAATGTATTTCATTAATTAACCGATCCCGTGATCCATATCCTACTAAAATTGGAATGTTTATTTTAAATATCGCACAACATTATTTCTTAACTCATTAACTATATTTCCTGATAAAGAAATGAATGTAATGATTGTTTAACTATAAGTACGTACTGTGCCATATACCATAGGTCGACATGAATCAATCATTATGGAAGTTTACTGCTGTGTCAAGTGGTCATATGTATTCATCCCTGTCGAACTTCGGACGAAGCAGCGCTTGCGACGTCAGAGGCGGCAGTGTAGGTGAAGAGCAGGGAACACGTTCCCGAGCACGTAAGCGACGCGCGGCGTTATGTCATTGTCGCTAAGCACCCGGGGACGCGACGTCGGTTCGAATCTGTGCCGTCTCCAACGGCAGCTGGCAAACAGGTCAATTCGCATTGTTAGTCAGAGGATGGCAAACGTGTGAATAGGGTTTTCGTGTTCGAAAACTTCACTTGTCAATCTTCCGTCCTTCGTCTTCTGTACACATGAAGGTTGCTGATTGCGGAGATCGGAAAGGTTACGCCAATAGACATCTCAAAGACGCTTAAAAAAAATACAATACTTTGCATCAATTAGTACAACGCATTGAGAACTTCTGGTATTTTTCGGTGACATGTAAGGCAGTGAAAATTGACATTCTTGAGGAATTCTGGAAGTTGCGTGAGCTGCATTTGATTCTCTTAAGGCGTTGTTTGTTACTTTGTTTACTAAATCTACAGTCCTTTTTGAATCGAGTATCAAAGTATTTAGATTAAGGTATTTATTGGTTTCTTTTTTTAAGTACTACTGTTAAATTTGTGCTGGGATCTTTATTGTACTAAAGATGTACTAAATCACATAAAATATGGAGAACTCGAAAGAACAAATGTGTAGTGTGGATTCCATTAGGAGCCATATCTTACTACTGGCAAATATACTGTATACCTAAAGTAAAATTGTCTGAATATTTTATAAATATTATTTCGGTACTCGCTGTTAGAAGTGAATCAAAATGGAAATTCCGACATGAGTGTAGAATCACACGTTTTAGTCTTGCATGTATCGTTTTGGTTCTGTACAAGATAATACAAGAGTAATTGAGAACAAGAATACGTAACCAATATCTTGAATCATAATGTAATATGATTTGGAAAGTGATTTTGATTTATTACTATTGCAATCGTGTAATAAATCAGTTATTGAATTCACATGATTTTAACATAACGAGAATTCTCCATAAATATAATTTCCTCACTTTCCGGTATTGGATTCGGGCTAAGATCGGAACCCGTAAAATTCTGGTCTTGATTTTCCGGAATTTCAACGCCATTGACAACTATCTCTTACAACATCAGAAGGAAAGCTTTCCGAATGGTACAGCGTTAAACTTTCCCTACCTCGTGAAAGAACTCGTGTCACCATCGACTACAGCAAACACACACGAACGACCAGCTACCGTTTTCGACTGCAATGAAACCTCCCCCCTCGAAAAGCATGTATTGCTACAGGGCAAGTTCTGTTTCCGCAGAGCTTCCGGGAATGATGTCTGTCTACTTCCGATGCAGTCGCGAATGTTACAGAACGGTGTTCTTTGCTTGTTGGCGACGTGGACCTCAAACCCAGATTGAATAGAAGGACACAAACTTAATTATTTCTTGTTAATACAACCAAAAAATCCAAGCATATTTCTGGAATTTTATAGTGTGGATAACTAAAATACATTCAACAACCCGGCAAACAAATTTTTCAGTTCAGGAAACAATGTACAATCAAAGGATGATAGTTCTCGTTTATGTCTACTGTTAATTTTTTTAAACGATTTTCGTGGAATAATGCAAAAATAATTATGTATTGACAATTTGAATTACAAGTACAAAGTTCATTCAAAAATTGTTCGGGATGTATATTGTACACTGTATCTCCTAAATATTTGTGATAATATGTGGTTCGATGTCAGAACTTTCAATATATGGAGAAAAATCTGATATCTTTCATGTAGATATGGCAATTAATAATTTTGGACAATCTTATCAGTAACGTATTATCCAGTATTTCGGAATCCTACGACTACTCTTCTTGATGTTAATACAAATTTAATGAAAAAGAATTGAATTGAATTCAAAGTGTATTTCAAGTATGAAAGTTTATTGATGGAAAAGGAGAAAAGTTGGATATTTTTAGTTCTATTTCATTCAATAAGCACAAATCCATCATTTTCGCACCAGGAAATGCAGCCGTGTGTCCACGGATACTCCAACTTTCGAGCACTGCGTTCCGCCAGCACGGCGATACCGCAGCCAGGTCGACAAGAAAGCGGACTCGAAGCGGGGCACAGCTTCGACGGCGGCGACGGGGACTTTCCCACCGGTCGACCACACCGCCGCGGCGCGCCGCCTCCCCGGCGACAACGCAACGCAACGCTACGCTACACGTGACGTAACTGCATTGCCCCTTACAATCTGCACAATGGCCTCCACATAACAAACCTATAAAATATCTAGGCCTTTTCTTAGACACACGCCTCCATTGGAAAAATCACAACAAGCAAAAATTAAATTTCACCAACTAAAACCAATAATAAACAGATCAGCTAAATTACTCTACAATACTGCCTTACTGCTATACAAAATTATCATACGACCACTATTATTATATGCATGCTCAGTTTGGACCAATGCCGCTAAATCAAACACCAAAAAACTGCAAGTAATCCTAAATCAATTCCTGCGCATCATCACGAATGCTCCATGGTACGCCTCCGATGCACAACTCCATAAAGAATTCCAGATAGAACTGATTACCAACCACATTATTTTTTTATCCACCCACTTCTACCTAAACATACCAAATATACCCAAACTAACCCCGCTAAGGCTGCCATAACGCAACTCACAGAACCCGCATTAAAAATAAATTTCCTTTCTATACATTCCTAAATAAATTCTCAGATCTCCATCCAAAGTAGAGATATTGTACACAGATACCTCTACCACCCTGGTAGTAATGTACGTTATATTGTAAGATTTGTAAGATTATTGTAAGTTAATTCTAAGTAGATATAAGCAACTATAACAAATGTAGAGTGAATTAACACTGATCTTTGTATTGTTCTATCTAAAAGAAAATAAGTAAACAAATAAATAAATAAATAAATAAAATTAAATAAATAAATGTAACTGCGTGCTCACGTCGTGAAGGAACCTGCTCTATTCACAAGCGCCGGCGCCACCGCCCCTACTCCATCACTCTCGCTGACATTCCCTTCAATCCTCTCGGAACTCGCTCGAAATGACAGCTCGTCGTCGAGGATTGTAATGAAGAGAAGTATTGATTTTCTATATTTAGTATTTCTTTATAATGTAACTTTTATTTATCTACGTGTTGTAATGATGGTAAATATTTTTAAACAAGAGTCGTAATATTCTATGGAAAGGACCCATTCTAATGTATGTTTTGCTTTATGTCACTGTAATGGCGTGATTTCCCTAATGAATATAAACAACCAAGCAAGGTAATTTTTTGTTTAAAAGATTAATTTCAATTATGAATGAAGAAATTCTTATTTTGTGTTTGTTTTAGAACAGTAAGCTTCGTTGATATAGGTTTACTGCTTTCGTAAATGAGACTACTCATCTGCTATGGTACGTACTGCTAAGCCTTCAGTTACTGTCCCTCATGTACGCTTCCAATGTCCAAACAAGTGTACCTACCTCAGGTTGGGTAGGTAGATAATTATTCTACACAGCAGTGATTTCACATTAAGTGAAGAAATATTTTTATTTATTACTCAACTTGAAACCCTTTCATCATATCACTGGTATTTATACAAAATTTCTATGGGGAAGAAAGTACCTGCAGTTATACACGTAATTCCTGTCACTTCTCAATTACTGCTCTTGCAAACACTGTTCTTGTAAATGTGTTTCGGGCGAAATTAAGAAATCTTTTTAAAATAGGAATTGCTGGATCTTCTTTCGCACGCGTGCTCTCACCCCCCCCATGCTCATAAAACTTCCGTTGCGTCGACACAATGGCCAGTGACATTACCATCGCCACTAACTCTGTTATCGTTGCAGGCCCTTCCGTGACACATCGCCATTACCACATTTCGTGAATATAAGGTTGTTATATAAGAAAAATAACACATCTGAAAACTCTTACTTACCAGGACTCAAACTAAACGGAACCGTTTATTTTGCAAATACAAAGTGTTTTACTTTACATATTGGCTGTTTTGTGAACAATTTTTATGAAATTTTTACTAGTAAAAATATGCTATTTTCTTCATGTGAGGAGATCACGATTTAATAATGGTAAGCCATCTCCAAGTGTCTTATGGAGGAGAGATAATTGGAAGTTATAAGAATTCTCTAAATCAGGAGCTTCTTGTATTAAACGAAATGCTAATATAATTGTACTGGATTACACTACGGTGGCTTAGCAATCTCTACCAGAATCGATAAATATCTCAATTTTGCTTCTAGAGTGACTTACGATTAGCTAATCCTAAGCAACTTGTGCTGGTGTTTCAGTACAATGGAGCTTTTTAATAAATATATATCTTACATCAATAATTAATTCTCATTAATTGTTTACTAATTAGAGATATTCCAGAAGTCAAGAAGGACGTACTAAATTCATTTTTGTTTAAGATAAAACGAGACGAAATTACTTCACAACTCATAAATTTTCGTATCTATAAATTTTCTATCAACACTTTTTTAGTTGCGTCCCTTTTCTTGTACAGTCCCGATATGATCCCCCAATTTCCAGTGTTCCTTTCAATATCGCCTCTGATGCCATGACTCTCCAAAGCAGAATTTCCCTGTCGCTTCCGCCTCGGTGTTCACCTCCATAACCTCCCTGCCGCTCCTCCCAAATCGCCTGGGGCGTCCGGAGCCCGAGGGGCTCCCCTCCCCCTGGGGTGACTTTTACCGCGGTGCGTGACTGCCAGGATGCGACGCTGCCACGTAATACTCGGGCTGACTCGAAAGTTTCTTCTGTGTTCGAGAGAAAGAACCCGTGTGCGAGGCGGTTGTATGAGGGTCTTGAGATTTGAGGTCAGTAACGAGGAGTCAGGGATGCTGGAGTGGAGATGACGGGGTTTCGCTGAGAGTGTTTCACAACGTTATGTTGAGAACAGTACAAAGTTCAAGGAACATCAACACGTCATTTTCAGTTTCGTGTACGGGTATTTGGAACTGTACGAACCAATTAACTGTAAGAATAATGTCCTGTGACGTTGTTTTTTTATTTTTAAAATGATTTCTGATTCATCTTGAAAGCAGGAATCGCACACATTGATTTTGCAATATATCTTTTTGAGAAAATCATGAAGATGCTTTTTTAAATAACATCAAAAGATAATCCAATCTACAGAAAGAAAATACCTCAAGTAATTTTTAAAATTTTCTCTGCTTGTGCCCTTTTAACGTAAAATCTCTGTTTCAAAGACGAATAGTATACTACTCATTTTCTTCAGTTCTTGTCCTTACGATGTCTGTTCGGAGTAGTGGAATTCATCACTGTATATGTTCCTTGTACTGTATTGCTTCAAGCAATAAATATTCATTTATGATATTAATCATCTTGTGTATATTAATGTCCCGTAGTACTACGTAATACGGCGCAACGAAAGCTTCCTCACTTAAAAGTAGTGATAATAATGCAACCTCGTTTTCTAAAGTGGCTCACCTTCAGAGATTAACATAATACTTGGAATACCCATCATATCTTTTCGTATTAATTAACATTTTCGTAAAGAGAAAATGAGGTCACAGTCGTAATCATTGCATTTACAATTCTGAAAAACCTTTTTCTTCAATTGATTTTTATATACAACTCTATTTCTGTAATAATTTCATTCTCAAAACTTATACAAATTATCTCTCAGTCAAAAGAACGGTTACACTCAAAATGAGAACCATCAATGAGAAATTACATTCTTCGGTCATGAATTAATGAATTTCATTACGTATTAGATCCATTACATATCGTGTCCAGTTCATTTCATCGCAATTTTGGTCTGGAAATAAATCCACCTACGTATTTTGCTCTTCTGCTATTTCAGTAACAAAGAATTTTCTCAACTTTCCTCCAATATCAATCATGTATTGCTAAAAAAATAATTGTTTTTATGTCTGAAGTCAGGCACTCAACCATAGTTTGAGATGTGCCCCTCAAATAGGTGTACTTAGTGAGCTATCCTATTCAATTGGAAGCTGAATCGCACGTATTTTTATTTTTTTCGTAACTTTATTCATTTTTTACTAACTTTTGTTTTACTCGATCTAATATAGTTTTTTAGTACTTCGATTAAATCCACACAAATTGAGAAGTAGTTTTTAGTTACGAAATAGACGCACTAGATTACAATTATTTGCCAAACGTGAGATACATGCAGTGTAATTTCTAGAGTACACGGGGTAGGAAATTTATGACTACCTACTTTTTTTATACCGAAATACCTACGGTTTATGTTTCTATAATGTATGTATATATTTGGCGTTTTGGGTCGGTAGTCCAACTTCGCCGGCCAGTTACCGATGTCCCCGTTGCCTGGGCCTAATTAAATTCCCATGCTTGGGGGTAATAGCGACATGAGGTGAACATGACGCATTCTCTTCACCATAACTAGCAAGATCCACCTGCTTGAGCTTTTCTTCGTCACACAGCTACAGAAACTGGGACGATTTTAAAGGAAAGCTACAACTCTATTTTTGCCTCGACCGGGAACCGTACCTGGGGACCACAGCACCGGAAGCTAGTACGTTGCCCATGAGCCATCCCAGAGGACTTTTTCTGTAATAATTTATGAATTATTTTGTGAGTACACCCGAATGTATTGAGTGAATAGTCTCTTCTCTGAACGCAAGATTTTGCGTGAATGGCAGCGCCTGCTGCTCTTCATGCAAACGATCGTGGAGGCAACCGGTGGCCAGAGCTCTCTCGGCTGCGTTCTCAGGAGGCGTTGACTCGCAGGCGGCCGCGTTTCCCCGGCTGGGAACTGAACCCGGTTCCGACTCGGCGGTGGCGGCGCGGGTGGATATGGCAACGACGAAGACGCTTGCGGCGGCGGTGGTGACGGCGGTCGTCGACAGCTCTGGCTAGTTTTATGTTTGCGGAGTGATGGTGTCGGCTAGGCGATGGCAATCGTTGACTGAAATTTATTATGTGTATTGGTCTCTCAGCTTTAGGTAAGAGGTAACTTTACAAGAAAAACTGATGTATAATGAATGGAATTGTAAAGAGCTATCAACGATGACCTATTGAAAGAAGAAGAGAATTAAAGATGACGGTAATAATGGCGAAATATCCAGATTATTTGCTTAAGTACCAGTGTTCATTGTGCGATGTGTAAAGATGTTATCTTTTAAAAATAATAAATCATTACTTAGAAACATATCTATATATTTATTTTCTACGAGAAACCAGTTTTCTAGGCCAAAATATGAGGTGATTGGGGTTAGAGGGATTTACGGTAAAAAAAAACAACACAACTGGTTTTCCAACGCCTACCCTAGGCATGTTAGCCATTGGGTGATACGCTGACCAGTATAGATGTGCAGTTTCCCTCAGCGTGTGGGGATTTGCACGTTCATAATCGTCAATCGCGTAGGTGGCGGATCACTGTTGCTCATTTAGCGTTACGTAGAAAACACGTATGGTAGACCGCGGACGCAAGCAACTTTATCCCCGCTGTGAATTATCATTATTATTATTATTATTATTATTATTATTATTATTATTATTATTATTATTATTATTATTATTACTATTACTATTATTAGTAGAAGTAGTATTAGTATTAGTATTAGTGAATTATGAGGTAATAGGATGATGAGAGGTGATCGTGACCTTTTTGAACCATCCCAGCATTCGCTTGTGTGACTGAGGGAAACCACGAAAACCCTTGTCAAGATGGCCCGACCCGGGAATCGGACCCGGACCTCCCGAGTGCGAAGTCAGCGCGCTACGCACTGAGCCACTTCACTCGGTGGCGGTAAAAATAAACTGTGTGGGTAGAAAAGTCTGTATTTTAGTATGTTAGTTATATAAACTGATGTCCATAAAGGACGCTCCAGATGGAGACTAAGGGATCCAAAGAGGTCCAATGAAATGATAGGTCTGTAATTCGCTCTCATATTGAGAAATGCTGACCTCACTTTTGCCAATTAAGTGTAGGAAGTCAAGTCAACTCACTGCGGTTAACTTCCCATCCATAGAAGGAGACGAAAGAAGTTGGGGAATAGCCACATCAGAGTAATACTGATGAATGACTTGTTAGGGTGCTTTAACGTACTTTCTTCCCACATGATATTTGTAAATTCGTGTACTACATATGTGATTCACCTCTATGGTGGTGAATTAATCTTCTATTCTTTGTCGATAATCACATATGCAATATTCACAGTTACCTTGTAGAAAGCATCGAAAAGTAAAGGGCTCTTCATTATATGAAAATATAAGCAGGCCAGAACAAATTTGTACACATGCAGCGCCATCTATTTGTTTTTGGATCTACTGAAGTTATTGTTTCGATTCAGTAGCCTTTTTTCTGTAAATGAACGTACTCAACAATGTATGCGGAATTCCTTGTTCTTGCCAGTTGCAAAGGGTATGCTGCAATTTGTTTAAATTCATCGGGAGAAGTTGCTCGTTTGTGGTCCTGGAGGAATGAGTGAAAGAAAAAGACGATGGTTATAGAAAACCTCGTGTATCACAAATTTTGAGCACGGCGAGTAACTAAAATGCTTCCTTGTCAACACAAAGAGCAACAAATGTCATTCAGTAGCCTTTTTTCTGTAAATGAACGTACTCAACAATGTATGCGGAATTCCTTGTTCTTGCCAGTTGCAAAGGGTATGCTGCAATTTGTTTAAATTCATCGGGAGAAGTTGCTCGTTTGTGGTCCTGGAGGAATGAGTGAAAGAAAAAGACGATGGTTATAGAAAACCTCGTGTATCACAAATTTTGAGCACGGCGAGTAACTAAAATGCTTCCTTGTCAACACAAAGAGCAACAAATGTCAAATGGGGGAGCATTTTTTGGGTCTGCTATCGACAAGACAGAAGTGACTTGGAGAAATTTTTGATCACTCACCCTACAATCTCGATCGAGAATCTGTCGTCTATTTCCTACTCTTGTACAAGTTCAGTGCTTGTGCAAGTTCAACAAGCTCAGTGAACGTCAGTTTGAAGACAAGGTACCTAAATCCACCGTTGACAACTGGTTCAACTTTCAAGTGGTGAACGTGTATGCAGAGGAATTAAGCTAGGTGCAACTATACAAAAAGTGCATATAATTGAAGGTTTTGTAAAAAATTGAAGTAGGTTTGTAGAAAACTAAAACTATCAATAAAAACCTTTTTTCTGACGAATACAGTTTTAAACTAAACACTCCGTTCGAATACATTTTGTACTGTATCGTTTATAAGTCCCCAGACATATTTTGATGTCATTTAGTATAACAGCTTTCCAATGTTTGTGTCCAACTTGTCCTCGAAGTGTCTAAATGATTTTTTAACTTGTATCCCCATTACTTTCCACATTCTTCTTATGAAATGTTCCACCACATTCAGACTGAAGCTTAGTCGTCTCTCCTCGTTACGTCTCTTAATCGCAGCCTTCTCATTACGTCACGATTAAAAAAATTAAACCAAGAAGAACGCTGAATGTCAGGAATTGGTTTTTTTAACACTGCATGTAAGCGTAGATTGGGAGATCTCCATTCAAGCGTGTTTTGTGCGTTCTTAATATTGAGATCATATCGTGGGAGATCCGGTTCCCTATGATTCTCGGCGGTGAGCTGTAAACAGGATGCAGGCTAATACGAGTTTCTGAATAATAATGAATCTAATGTAACCGTGCATGCATTTATGTCTACGTAATTGATTACTTGTATTGTAATAATTAGTTGAAGTTGCATGAAATTCTGAATATTGAGTTGCATGAAATTCTGAATTTTGCAACCATTAATATCGTTCTCCTCCGTTCCTTCTTTTAGAAAGGACGGTTAAAAAAATGAATCAGCTTTTCATTCGCTTTATCGTTCGTAATAAGTAGCTACACTCACCAAAGATCCAATAGTGTGACGAAATTGAAGTCAGGGTTAATACTAACCTGAAAAAGAGAAAAAATAATCATTAATTTCATGTTTATAAATACAACGTACAGTGAATAAATCATCATAGTATTTTGAGAAATAAAATTTTGCAATGTTACACTCAGTTTCAACTTATCTACATACCATTCGAATAATGTGGTATTCTGACCATCCCTACACAACTTTCAGTTAACCAAAATTGCTAAAAATATTATTAGTTTACAAAAATAATTCCAGCTATGTCTCTTTAATAAAAAGATGCATTCACAGAACAGTCCACAATACAACAAAAAATGAGGGGATGTGTTTTAATAATTTTCATTGTTATCTTCGATATTAACTCCAATCGCAATTTTTGAATAATTAATCCTTGTTTGATGTAAATGTTTTCAGAGAAGAGTACGCAGAACAAGTATTTAATACGTATTCTTTTACAAGCAATTCCCTTCAGAGTAGTTACTTAAAATTTTAAACTAAGAACATAATGTATTAATTATAAATGGGTGCATTATTCGTTTTTATTATAATGTACACGGATGAATTTAATGTTTGTAAATTAGTGAATAACTGCTCAAGCGATCGATAAAACAAAACCTAAAAACAAACAAGACCGTTTCTGTCTCCAACCCAAGCCGGTACCCCATTATTTTCTTTCGCCCGTCTCCGGGCCTCGTGAAATATCGGTCAGTCGAGGTGCGGTTCGGCGTCTCCCGGAGCGTGCTGACCGCCCTAAAAGGGCGTCATGCGGAGGCCCGGTTTTCTCCCTCTGTCCGCGTGGCGGTGCCACCGTCGATCTCGCGGCCGCCGCTCGCGCAGGAAGGCGCATCGCCGCTCGACCCGGTGACACACAGGGCGAGGAAAGCGCTTGTTTGCCCCTCGCGGAGAGAACCGTTGACGGACTCGCCTTTGCTCAATTTTCACTCCTCATGAGGAAGACGGAGACTGCGACCAAATTGCCACGAAGATCCCTTGTTTTAGTTCCCTGAAGAGTGTATAAATGTACATTTTTCTGGCCTCTTCTGTTGTTTTTTTAATTTTTCGCCTTACGAACACAATGTTATGTAATCGTACGCCAGAAAACAGCGATTTTTTAAATGTAAATTTAAGTGATCTACTTAGTGGGAGAGCAGAGCTTATGGTTTGAAATACATTATATTAAGTCTGCATCCACTTAATTATAATAATAGTAATACTCATTATCATTAACATTATCATCAATATTATCTTAGGGCTGCATGCCCATACGACCCAATCTCCGTGACAGAGAAAGACTGATTTCGGGACAAATCCCATCAAGTATTGTACTTTAGCTTTTGGCTCAATGACCCCATCTCATTCATGGTTTTCATTCAGTTTTCCTTGATCCCCTGCGAAAATGCTAAGGTATCCCCTTGCTTTGTTTCTGGACTGTAAATGAAGCTTCGTGCGTTTTGTTCCATTTAATAGTTGCGGTGGAGGTAGTGCCCAAGTGAGTTTAATTTTGTGAAGTATACATAACAATCAATGTCTGCCGATGCAAGTATGTTTTCTATTTCATGCGAACGAACCTTTTTAGTTTTAAAAATGTTATTAACCACGCTTTGGTAGTGCTTTTATATACAATTCAACTAGGAATTGTAACAGATCGCGTTAGGAATTCTGAGGCTCAAGGAAACCTGAACAGATTAGACTTCTCCGCCATACGTCACATACAGCTTTATTGTTATTTATGATAAATAAATCTAAAAGCTCTAATTGTTCTGTAGCACCACAGGAAGATGATATGAAGAAGACGAAGGCGATGACGAAGAAAACGAATAAGAAGACAACGAATAAGAATAAGAAGACAACGAATAAGAATAAGAAGACAACGAATAAGAATAAGAAGACAACGAATAAGAATAAGAATACGAATACGAATAAGAATACGAAGAAGAAGAATATGAAGAAGAAGAATACGAAGAAGAAGAAGAATATGAAGAAGAAGAATACGAAGAAGAATACGAAGAATACGAAGAAGAAGAAGAATATGAAGAAGAAGAATACGAAGAAGAAGAAGAATACGAAAAAGAAGAAGAATACGAAGAAGAAGAAGAAGAAGAAGAATACGAAGAAGAAGAAGAAGAAGAGGAAGAAGAATACGAAGAAGAAGAAGAATACGAAGAAGAATACGAAGAAGAAGAAGAAGAATACGAAGAAGAAGAATACGAAGAGGATACGAAGAAGAAGAAGAAGAAGAATACGAAGAAGAAGAAGAAGAATACGAAGAAGAAGAATACGATACGAATCAGAAGAAGATGAAGAAGAACAAGACGACAAGAAGACGATGAAGAAGAAAATGAAGAAGACGAAGACGAAGACGAAGAAGACGAAGACGAAGAAGAAGAAAGTGGGATGCGTCAGGCCAGACGACAGCCACTAAACCTCGTCCGAGCGGGCAGCAGTAGTGCCCACGTTCGAGGCTCGCCCGTGGTGTGGGACGCGTAAGTGGGTGGCGCGGAGCGGCTACGATGTTGCGGCCGCCGTAGACGGCGTTGCATCCTGGATGCTGTTCTAGTGAATTGAAAGTGGAACGCGTCAAAGCTGCCGGACCGAGGGCAGTAGAAAGCCTACGCAGGAGTGTCGCAAATGACCGCCCACTTGCCGTGTCTGGGCCGCGGGGAGGAAGCCAAGGAAATCGCCCGACACTCAAAGGACGCTCGTGAAAACGGTACGAACACAGAATTTCCCGCTGGGAGAATAAACTTTGAAATTCCAAAGACTTCTGATAAATGCTGGAAACTCCTGTTCATGATGTGGCCACAGAAAGAACACAGAATGAACAAAAATTTTAGCTTCAAGCATGGACATGAAAGCAATTTCCTCTTGCTGCTTCCATCTTACTGGGAAGATAAAAAGTCTGCAGTGAAATATTTAGATGAAAAATTATGTATAGGTAATATTTTTTAATACATGCAATCGATCTTCAAAAATTCTATTGTGTGTCGACAATTACGAACAAAGAACTATTCCAATAGACATTAATTAAAATAATATACAACACAGCGATACTGCCAGTACAATGCAACGACTTGACCACCACAAACTCCTTATACATCATAATAAAATAATAATTTGAATTTCATCACCATCATGCAACATTATCCATTGTGCATTACTCAATTGAGAAAAGATTACTGCTGTATTAGTACCTGTGCGTTGAAGAGATAATTTTACTATTTCCTTAACATTCACCTCAGCCACAAACGAAATATCAAAGCATTTTTTCAGAGAATGTTTTCATCTTACGTTTTGACCTCTTGCAAAGCCTTCCAGAAGTCCACGTTCCTAGCACGAATCGCTTGGCAGAGCGTGGGCGAGCTGGCAGCCGGCTTGCGAGAGGGCCGCTCCGAGTCTCGAACGCCGGCCTGGCGGCGCGCGGCGGTGAGTCAGCGCGTGGGCGGTGCGGGCGGGGAGGGGGAGGGGTAAGGGGGCGGGGAGGACGGCGCTGGCGACCTCTACGGCGCGCGATGGTCGCCCAGTCACCGCCACAACCGCCGCCGCCGCCGCCTCAGCGCGAGGCTCCCAGCTGTTGGGGAGCTTGCCACTCTCCACGTCCACTGCGCTTCAGATACGGAACCGGAACCGGAACCGATCCGTTAGCCGAATCTTCACGGCCTCGGAGTTTCCTTGTGATGATGCTGGTCTTTGATTCCGAGACCGTTTTGTCTTTTCACAAGGACAGAAACCACGAAATATTATTTGTCTGCTGTAGGAAGGAGATAAATAAGATTCCTTTTATAGTTCCTAACATTTCTAGTTTTCGTTTTTAGTCCTTTATCTAGTTTTCTTTTCAGCAACACTTAATAGATACATCATTTAAGTGACACTGGAAAACATACCTGAGTGCAAAGAATTAAAAAAAATATTAGAGAAGGAATTGTAGTATGGAAACAATAGTCTAGTGGTCTTACGATGTGGACCAACTCATAAAGAAAAATCCTGATGAAGGAATACCTGGAATAAGTAAGGTATTCTTTCCTCATTGGTATTTTGTCCTCATTTGATAAACCTGTTGCTCCTGTCAGTATCTTCACTGGCTGTAAGAGTCACTGTCGCATTCTCATAATGTATTTAGCATACCAGAGTTTTTGGTATCAATTCACGACGTCGTTCAAAATTAAATATATCAATAATTGTCACCAACATATGACTGAAGAGAAAAAGATACTGAAGTATTTGAATTGAACTAGAATTAAACTAGATAACAAAAACATTAAGTCTGTTAATACTGTTAAGTTAAGAATAAGTGAAAATATTAATATTCAATCCACTGATATTAAGATTTATTGATCTGGAAGTTCTTTATTTTGAATAATAGTGTTGGCGGTAATAAAAATGATCTTAAAAATGTTAAGGTATTATGCTACGGCTTTGAAAATTCTACGGCGGCAACAGGATTAAAATATTGTTGCTACTAGTGGGAAGTTTTCGAAAGCGAGACTTTTAGAGAGTGGAGGGGACAGACGCTGCTAACAGAAGTTGTGCAGTAATTTGAGAGCCGGCCGTGCACCGAAGTGAAATGCGTGGCCCGCCCTCCGGCTGCGAATCGAGAACGAGAGTCCGGGTCGTGACCGGTCGCGCACGCGGCGAATCGCGCGCTGAGTCAGTGGGAGCTGCCTGCGCTATGCCAGCCCAGTCAGACCGCGCCGTACCTAGGGCTGCAAACAACAGTCGATGTTTTTAATTGATTGATTGTTATTGATTCCGGGCGCATCAACTAATAAGGTCATTAGTCCCGAAAATTTAGTACCTGTCTTTTTTTCGCGAGTCGGCGATGTTCTTCCCCTCGCTGGATGGCGAGATTCGGCGCCGACCTACCGTCGTCTAAAGGGGTTTTCCCCTACCAGGTATCTCCCACTAGCGGGGCACCACCCCAGACGGGACAATCTCTTAGCTCCCGACCAGTCTCCTGGGATATGTGGTAGTGTAGTGCATATTCGTGTAAGTGTGTGTGTAAGGGGAGAGGATAGCACAAGGAAGAGGAAGGAAAGATCGCGCGCGGTCATTGGCACGTCTGTTAAGGTACTGCTCCGGAATTCGCCTGGTGTCGATCGGAGAAACCACGAAAAACTCTCGATCACAGCAACCGGCCGCTAGAATTCTCCACACAGCGACTGAACTCTCTGACCTCCCGAACATCAGCTGACGTCCTGAGTCATCTCTCCCGATCGATATTTTTAAAACATCCATATTCATACATTAACATCGATATTTTGTTTTCAATGGATTTTTTCCAGATTGATATATTTTTCCAGAAACATCCATGTTTAAAAGAAAATTTATGTTACTTTTCTCGACGATTTGTACGTGATAATAATGTTGAACTGCCTTTTGAACCTTGTCTGTATAGAATATTGATTGGAAAGTAAAGGTGATAGAGGTAATAGAATGGACTTTAAGTTAATATTTAGATATGATGTATATATGACGTTTTACTTCGATGATTTATGAATGAAAGTGAATAAACCAAATAATAGCAAACACGATGACCTTTGTTTTTTATTTCCTTCTTTACATTCCATAAAAATTATTAACATATTACTCATATGTGATCAAACAAAATATCGGTATTTCATTTAAGTACTTTAATTAAAAATAGAAACACGATGGGAAAATGCTATCTGTTTTTCTCATACTTAAAACATTTATTTTTTAAACATCCATGTTTATGTCAATGTTTTCATCGACATCGGAAACATATTGGTGATGTATCGAAGTATCGATGTATCGATGTTGTGATAAAATGTCTATAAATATATCAAAATAACTATCAATAGCCGCTCGGCGAAGGAGAGAGCGCAGTGCGGTGAATATCGATCCTGAAAGGGAACTCGAAACCAACAGCTACTCACGTTTCATCTTGCCTTTACTGCCACTCTTATTATTTACCTTCGCTTTTGATGATTTGACTAGCGTATTCTCCACTGCTCGATTGTCACAGTTTATTGCCCTCTTTATTACTTTCTCGGGCACGTTCGTATATACGGAGTAATATGGAGTAGGGGGAACGTTATGTAATTCTGCGTAAAATAGATTTTGAAATTTCAACGTATCTACAATGCGTATTCTTGTTTCGTAAGTGTTACGATATTTGTTGCCATAAAAATGGTCAGTAATTTCTCGAAAATGTAAACCTGGAATAATTTCTGGGAAAATGCTTTGCTGACTCACTCCTCACAATGAACGGTTGAAATGACTATTACATTGTAATGATATCACTCTAAAGATAACGTAGCAATAAAAACAACGATGTTCCTATTTGCATGTGATTTAGTGATCAGTAAAGCCAAATGAAAGCGTAGGCTTCCGTGGCAGGAGTCAATTTCTTCTTGGCTGTCGGCGAGACGCTGTGTGTCCCGGACAGCAAAATAGATATCAGCCAAGTCACCTTATTATAAGAATATGACAATAAAATTTATCTCAAGTATGCAATGCTACAAAAGACAATATAACTAGAGATTATTGTGTAATGTCAATAAAAAATACATACATACATGCATGCATAATTTTTTGTCTCCACGAGTAAATCATCGGACGTGTTTATTTTTTATAATGAAAACCTGCATGTTTTTACTTCGTACATTTAATTTTTATATTCTCCTTAAGAAATTTTAGCTCGTAAACAATGAAGGAAAGGAGAGTGGAGTACGCAACATCACAATGTTAGTACTCGTGGTCTCTTTAATATCCCTCGGTACGTTTCAGTGTTCGCTGATTGATTAGGGATTTTCGGGGTTCCATAAGTGTAGTACATACTTTCATCGTGGGAGGTGGCGGTGATCTTTCCGCGCTGGATAGTGAGATCTAGCACCGACCTACGGACGGCTAACGGGGTTCTCCCCAACCTAGTATCTTCCATCAGCAGAACATCACCCAAGCCGGTACAAGCTCTAAGTTCCCGACCGGTTTCCTGGCATGTGTGATAGTGTAGTGCATGTTAGTGTACGTGTGTGTGTAAGGGGAGAGAATAGGACAAGGAAGAGGAAGGACAGATCGCGCGCGGCCCGTGGCCCGTTTGGTAGGGTACTGCTCCGGCATTCGCCTGGTGTCGATCGGAGAAACCACGGAAAACTACCGATCAGAGTAGCCGGCCGCTAGAATTCTTCCCTAAATAGCGACTGAATTCGACCTAGCTGAGAAACTAGTGTCGAAAATCCTGCGACAGTCGGGACTCGATCCGTAGGACCTTCGGGTCAGAGGCAGTGCAGTGACACCAGTTGATGCCCTGAGCCACCTTTGCCGGTCGGTGTTCGCGACTCGCCTGATTCCTGCACGCCCACGTGCTCAGTTCGCCCGGGTCGCGACATCGCGGACGTCGCGGGCGTCGCGCCGACACGTCGCGGCTCCCGTTGGCCTGCGGGTCCTGTTAGGCGCCCGTGACCGCGCCCGGCGCCCCGACGCCTCCCGCCCCTCCCCCCCCCCCCCGCGCTAAACGGTACGCGCGACGCGGCGCTCAAACGGAGACAGCCATCGCGACGGGGGCATTGAGTTGGAAATCATTGAACGATACTTGTCTCTCTTCATTCATTTGTTTAGCTTTCTTGACAGAAACTTGATCTATCATCACTTCTCAGTGAAAACTCTAACCCACCCTCGTACATTCATCTCCCTTTCTTTTGTCTACCTCGTTTTTACAACACCTCGTAAGTGTAACACCTCCATTCCCATCTCTTATATTTGCCCACTTTTACCTATTTATTCACCATTATACCGCTTGTTAGTACATTATAGTTTCTCCTACCAAACTTTTCCTATTTATACATTCTTCTTCTGATTCCTCTCTTAGTTTCTTATTTCACTATTTCTCCTCCATTTCCATCGTCTTATAATATGGATCAACTCAGTTCCTCAGTGTGAGGGAATTCCATTCTTTGAGTGTTTGTTTGCCCCTTAGCTTTCATGATTTTTGGGGAGATGGAGGAATTCGCATCCAGCTGACCTCAAATCCATTAAATTAAAGAACGTTACTTTGGTTTGTTAATTAATATTTAAAGTGGAAGAGAAAATATAAAACATACACATGTAGCACTTACAATGTTAAGTAATTCCTTCAGTTCTCATAATGCTATTATGATATATTTGAGTTAAGTAGCGTAAGTATCATTTTATTTTTTATCAATAAAAAATGCAGACTTTTGTTTTTCACAAAGAAATGACTTTTTAGTTTAAAACAGTCCACATATAAAGACCACTGGTAGATGGTGCAGTATACATACATGCACTATCTACTAGTGGCCTTCATTTGTGGACTGTTTCAAACTAAAGAGCTATTTTCTTTTGTAGATAGCGCGTTACTTTCACGCACTATCTACCTCATAAGCCGAGAGTCCAATCGGGAGCTTAGAGGTGCCAGGTGGGGCGATGGGTCGGTGGGGGAGGTATCTAGCCAGGGAAAACACCGCAAGCTAACGTATAGGCCGAAACCGGATCTTACCGGATTCTGCAGCGGGGTAAGAACACCGCCATCTCCCGTGATAAAACACGCACTAAACTTACGGGACTAAAGACCAAAGAAGTTGTCGCGCACGGAAACACGAAATAATCAATCAATCAATCAATCGCGGGTGTTCAGTGTCATTGCTACATTCGCATGCGTGTACGGATCCTAAGCGTGTTCGAGTGACCCGAGTGCCTTGTCGGAGCTAATGGAGACGACGTGCGTTCGCATCGCACGTCGACAGTCGCCTCTTTTTCACTTTCCCGGAAGCGCGGACTGCCGGCGGGACAGCGGTGCAGCAAATCAGGACACCTGTTTTGTACGGGCGCAGAGCAGCCATTAGCAAACAGCTCGGAAAAACAAAATTCTTAGGCAGAGTCTACGTGGTGTCAGACAACAGAAGTGGAGAGCGACTTTCGAAGTTGAGGTGAGAGGCCTGTGAAGGAATAAGAAGGCTCCTTGATATTTTAAAATGATACACATATTGAAGCGTATCAGTAAACATTATTAACAAATATTGGAATTTAGACAAACATACACAGTGATATAGACATTCTTATTCGAAGAGAGGAATTGTTTTGTAATCAATTATTGTAATAGTAGATAATTTTCCGTATACTTGTATGAAGACATTCTTTTTAATATAAAGATTAGATGTGTGAGCTTAAGTAGTACTCATATCACGAATTACTCTTGGAACATTTTATCTAAATAATTCTTCGTCAACAATGTAGATTTTTACGAGAAGATTAGAGGAAGGGTAACATGATCCCTGTCACTCCTTAGATCCACCGATGTGCAATATTCTTATATTGTTGTATTCTTGTAGACACTGACATGTTAATTGCGCAGATTACTGCAAATAACACATTCGTGCCTATAAATTTTGTAATTACTCATTTACTAATTATCGCTGAAAATTGATACTACAATTGAAGTGGGTTACTGATGAAATATGTGGCCGTACTTCTTGTATATAACAACTTCATTTAATAGTAACTGTTACACATATGAATGTATTTCTTCCCTTAATAAAAAGAAAGTAATATTGCTTTGTAGCAAGGAATAAAGTACTCTACGCTCAATGACGATCACATAAGCACTGATCACGAGCTACTGTGAAAGTTTGAAGGAAGAAA
This sequence comes from Teleogryllus occipitalis, assembly GCA_011170035.1. Taxonomy (NCBI): domain Eukaryota; kingdom Metazoa; phylum Arthropoda; class Insecta; order Orthoptera; family Gryllidae; genus Teleogryllus; species Teleogryllus occipitalis. The sequence continues at coordinate 103,205 of BLKR01014854.1, forward strand.
ATCAAGTAGCCAATAACATATCTTCCGGGTCGGAATGCCTTAGAGGCAATCATCAGCTCATGTGGCGAACAATTTGCCGCCCTCGCAGGTCAACTAAGTTATTCGAGAACTTTCTAGCGGCGGCGCCCGAGGCTAGACGGACAGGGTTCATCGCCAGAGGTCAGCACACAAGACGCTTTTCATAGAAGCCTTCGGTGTTCGCCTCCACACTCCACAGATGGCCGAGCGGCGAGATGGTCGAATTGAAAGCAGCGTACCCGAGTACAAGCAATTTTTGCGTCGTAAAACCACCCTCTTAAGGGTAATACGCAAAGCGCACTTTCACTGCCCCTCCGCTCCGTCGCTCCTACTCCTCGTTAGGTAGACACGGGTTGCTTTCAATAACGGGTTTGGGTTACACGGGGAGTAGCCCTTGCCTTTTATGAGCCCCTTTTTTGTCCACGTTTGTAAAAGGTAGGGGCACAACTGATTTCATGATAGAGCGCGCCCTCGGGTCGAAAGCTTTCAAACACCGAGAAAACTCTGTGGGAAAGAAGGCCCCATAAAATGCTCCAGTGACGATACACACGGTTTTAGTGAAAATGAAAATATAAGTTCTTAAATATTACAATCTGAATTCGATGCTTACTCATTTATTGTCGGTAAAACGTGGCCGTAGCAAGAGCGTATTATACACTTCAATGGGCTGTACGTTTTATTGTCTTCGACGGACAATTCTCCGGATGATGTTTAGCTGTATACTGTTCTTATAAGGAATGTTATAATTTCGCGCCCCTACACTAGAGCAGTACTAGAATAGTGTAGGCAGCAGTAATAGAATTTTGTAGGCACTTGAATTTTAGATCGAGAAAAATGTCTAGGTGTATATGTGGAAAATAATGTACAATGTTGAAATTCAGTTGATAAAGTGATGTAATCCAGCCTTATTCCTACAAACTACATTTCAGCGAGCAAGAGAATTTGTAACTTGCATATTAGTTGGCGTTATATGACTGAAGAATGAATATATTCATATAAGCAAGAAGATTACTACGCAACTTGTAAAAGAGTTCGGATTAGAACCACAGTTATTCCACATCAGAAGGAATAACGCACATTTATAAAAAAAATAATCTTAGACTTTCTGACAAGATCTAAGTAGGCGTTCTAGAAAATGTTGAAAACAATTGTCTCATCATGTGTGATTAGTGCGTAAGCAGTCTGAGCACGTGATTAAGGGCCCTGCTGGATAGGAGATCACAGTTTATTTATACAAAATTTGTTTCTTCATCAATGGTAAACCTATTTTAAGATTAATTTTTAAATTGTGGATGTGGTAGTTTATTTCAATATTCAGCTTATTTTTTCTACGTTCAATACTTTAATATTGCAAGGGGGCTTCATTAGGGCCCTCATGATATTAATCCAACCTTGATCTCATTCGTGAAACGAATTGAACATGGGGAAGTACTGAGAACCCTGTCGGCGATTCTTTTGTTTGGCCCGTCGCGCTTCCCGTGGCGCCGCCCCGCACTGTCGCTCAAGGAGCAGGAGTAGGGATGGCAAAAAAAAACAACATCGGTGTTTATAAAAAACATCCATGGTTTCCTCCAAAAACACCGATATATTAACATCGATATTTTGCTTTCGATATTTTCTTCCCATCGATATTTTGTTGCAAAAACATCGATGTTTTATTAAATTTTTTATTGTTTTCAAATAAAGGAGTTTAAGCCCGTTGTAGAGTAGCAGCAATCCACAGCAATATCGTTGTTTTGCGTCATCCTCTTTATCACGCTGCATATTTTGCCTGTGCAATCTGAGGAAATTTTAGGTGGTTTTACTTCGATGGTGTACGAATGGAAGTGACTAAAGGGTGACGTAGCGAAACACGATGTTATTTATGGTTAATTTCATTCTTTAATTTTGAAAATAATTTTTATTAACATACTACTAACATGCTGGTAACCAAACAATAAAATATATCCCTTTTACGTTCTGGAATTAAAAATGTATAGAAAAATAGCATGTTTATTAGTCTATAATTAAAACATCGATGTTTTTTCGTCGATGTTTTCACCGACATCGACAACCCTTTAGAGATGTATCGAAACATCGATGTTTCGAAACATCGCTGTATCGAAACATCGATGTATCAAAACATCGATGTATCGAAACATCAATGTATCGAAACATCGATGTATCGATGTTTTGGTAAAATTTGCCATCCCTAGGCAGGAGGCCCCAGCGCGGCGCCGCCTGGGCGGAGGCAGCGCCGGGCGGGGCCTTGCCCAATCCGGAGCAATCAGCTTTCGATATTAGAGCGAGCGCCCGCCGCGTGACGCAAGCGGCCCGCCGGCGCCGCGCCGCCTCCTCTCAAGTAGAACTTCTCCGGCCCCGGCGACGGCGCCCTCTGGGCCTTTTGCCGCGACTTCCCGGTGCATAACTCACCTCACCTCACCACACCGCGGCGAGTGAGTGGTTGGCTTATTGACATCTTGGCTTCTTAACCCCAGAGCGGGGGTTCGATCCTGGCTCAGGTCTTCCTTTAAAAATGCACAGTCTACTAGTCGTATTTACGGCTTGTAAATGAACTCTGGTTAAATGCCCGACAAAATTAAATCCTTTGGTAATTTCCGCGCAGTTAAATCCGATGTCAAAAGTAATGGAGATATTGGAGACAGGGTGACACCTGCCTCTAAGCCATCTATTACTGAAATTGCATAATGAGATCATTGACGCGTTTCCTGGCTGGTAAATGAGAGTCAAAATTTACTGCCAATGCTGGGAGTATATATGGTGCCAACTAGAAAATACCAAGTAATTTCGCACGTGTCGGGGATGGATCAAATCATTCTTCCAAGAGCCCAGTAATTACAAAAATGTGTACAATTTATAGGACGACTAGTTTTGTAGAGACTCGTCTGCTCACCTTCCAGCTTTCGGGGTTCAAATCCCGGACGATTGATGGGACGTTTCTATATGGACAAAGCAGGGTCTTGAGAGGTTTCACAGCATTCTCCCATTTCCCGCGCGTCACACTTTGTCTCCGTAAATTATTAAAATTGTATCATTGTTATTACTTCTCAATCCGAATTATTGATCTTAGGTAAACCCTGAAACGCTAGAGACTAGGAATCATAACGAAATAACATAAGATATTCTTATCGATTTATAATCGAGACCAAACGTGAACTATATCACTTAATAAATCATTATTATCTTAAATTTACACGTAACACTACGGTTAACTTTTTTTAAGAAATGAATTTGTTTATTCCAAATCTCACATCTAAAAGTGTCTTATCATTGATGATTTGCAAGTAAAGAATATAATAGATTCGAATAACTAGAAATGCGACAAAATTACAGAAATTTGTGAATTTACTGTAAAGTAGACGTGTTTACTCATTTGCTGTTGAAGATATCTCTGATTTTATCATTTTCGCCATCGCCGATGCAAGTATAGCAAGTTAGGGAAGGAAAAAATTAAAAACATAGGAGCTATAGACGTGTGTATTACAGGAAGAGAAAAATATCCTTTCGAAAGAATTCCATAGTTCGTACAAACAGAAAAGCATGTTCAGAAATCCTTCACACCTGCAGTCAATGTAGTACAATAAGCCCGTCTATGTGAATGGAATCCAAATGTATTTGCTCACCAGATACGTGAGCCCGAATGTGAGGCCACTTCTTGGAATAGCTTGACTTTTGTCGCGAGCGTACACTATCTCGTGCATTAAAGATGCGAGTGCGCAACGGACCAAAGTGTCGGGGCGGAATGCCATTAGCCTTAGGAGACACCGGTCTCACCTGCAGCGAGTGGCGACATGAGTGGGGAGGGGCGGGCTGGAGCGGGTCGGAGCAAAGCGGGAGGGCATGGGGCAGGCTGGTCGGATTGATTGATTAATTGATTTTTTCGCGTTTCTGGGCACGTCAACTGCTTTGGTCATTAGTCCCGTAAGTGCAGTGCATGTTTTCCACGGGAGATGGCGGTGATCATCCCCCGCTGGATGGCAAGATCCGGCGCCGACCTACCGTCGGCTAGCGGGGTTTCCCCCTAAGGACTCTCCCATCAGCAGAGCACCGCTCCAGCAGGAACAAGCTCTTAACTCCCGACCGGTCTCCCGGAATATGTGGTAGTGTAGTGCATGTTAGTGTAAGTGTGTGTGTAGAGGAAGAGGATACGACAAGGAAGAGGAAGGAAAGATCGCGCGCGGTCCGTGGCCCGTTTGATAGGGTACTGCTCCGGCATTTCCCTGGTGTTGATCGGAGAAACTACCGATCAGAGCAGCCGGCCGCTAGAATTCTCCTCCAGACAGCGGCTGAATTCGACCTAGCTGAAAAGCTAGTGTCGAAAATCCTGCCGCCGTGGGGAGCGGGAACCTAGGACCTCCCGGTCAGAGGCGCTACAGTGGAATCCGTTGATGCACTGAGCTACCGCTCCCGGTAGCTGGTCGGACTTCATATTGTTGTGCTAAACATGTAACTAGCACGTGTTTATATTGCTGACTCTTGCGTGTAGTTTTGAATATTTGTTAAATTAGAATATGTATCAAAAATTACATTCTGTTCTGGTATTCGGTTCCCCTCAAAACAAGTCATATTTATTTGGAGAAATGTCAGAAGGAGAGTTCACATTCCAATTAATTTTTCGAATGTTATGACAAATGGCGAAGAATATGCATTCTTGAGCGTGCGCAGGAAGGTAGGGGCAGGGCTGGATGGCCTTGATTGAATGATAATTTCATGTCAATCGCGAGTTGTGCAAGTTGAAGTGTGAAGTTGCGTGTGGTACGTGTTGGAGTATGTGTAGTGCAAGTTGTAGTGCAAGTCTCAGGAGGTAGCAGTCTTCCTGCCCCTCTAGAACGTGAGACCCAGCGCCGTCAAACACATCAGATTTTGCAAGTTTCCTTTCTAGGTATTTTCGCCAGCGGGACCCTGCTCAAGTCGGAACAAATATAAGATCAATAATGGTCTCCCATCATGGGTGATAGTGCAGTGCCTGGAAGTGTAAGTGAATATATGTGTAAGGCGAGAAGGAAACAAGGATAAGAAGGGAAAATTGTTCACGGTCCGTGACCTGTTTTCAAGATGTTCCGAAATTCGCCGGGTATTGATTAAAAGAAACCCGAAAAGCTACCAACCAGTGCATCCGGCCGCTAGAATACTTCTCCAGAGAGCGGCTGAATTTATGTGTCGTAAAATTACCACTGTGCCGACCTGGATGGCCGAGGTGGCTAAGAGCGAGTACCGACTCAGCGCTTCGGTCCGAAGGGTCGCGGGTTCGAGTCCCGCCTTGGGCATGGCTGTTTGTCCCTTGACTTTGTATGTACGTGTTGTCGCGGAAGGCCTCGCGTTCTGCTGACCCCAGATCAGAGGAGCCCGCAAGTTTTTGTCTAGTGTATGGCCGAATATGCGTCCCTTCGGGACGTAAAGGGCAACCGGCTGTCGGCTGGATAAAAGCCCTAGGAAAAAAAAAAAGAATTACCACTGTCAGGTTTCAAATCAAAGGACCTTCCAGTAAGAGACACTGCAATGGAAACAGCTGTTGGCCTGAGCCTACTCAGTTGATCGGGACGGGGTGTTGGGGGGCGGGGCGGGACGGTACCGGTCGGGATTGGGATGGGTGCGGTTGGAAGACGTGAGGTGGGACGGGGCGGGGCGGGGCGGTTTGGAGTGCGACGGGGCACACCGGTACAGGGCGGAACGGTTCAAGGTGGAGGTGGGCGGTACGGGGCGGGGCGTTGGCAGAGCAGACGTGCTGGCTCGCCGCCGCGCCTCCGCCGCCGCCGCCGCCGCCGCCGCGGACCTGTTCGCGCTGTTTGCCGTTAAGCAGCGATTGCCAAGGAACCGAATCGCCCGATGGAGAGTCTTATGAGCGGAACAGTGGGCAACGCGCACGTTAAAGAATGCACATTTCTCGTCGTTCGTGATAACATTCGAAAAATTTGGAATGTGAGCTCTCCTTCTTACATTTCTCCAGTTGAATATGAATAATTTGGAGGTGAACCTAATAGCTGAATGGAATGTGATTATTGATACCTATTCTAATTTAACATATATATGAAAACTAAGGCATGAGATAGCAGTATAACATGAGCTAATTGCATTTTTATAGGTGAATTAATTACAACAAACAAAATTTTGAAAAAATAGCAGAAAGAATCAGTCGAAGAAAATAGCGACTATCGTAGAATTATTATGAATATTACTAAACTAAAAGAACATTCATTGAGGTCTATTTTAAAATAGAATATTAACAAACGCCATATAGATTAAAATAAAAATGTTTTAAAACCCGAATACTTGAAATTAAAATTAAAAAAAATAGTTTATGTATATTTTCCTCACAATCCATATTTCGGTGATTAGAAACTGTTTTAAATTGACGTTATAAGAAATGAGAACGCCATGTGTTAGTTGAAATTATTTCTTATGAAAGCAATTTTAAGAAATTTAGACTCACTTATAAGTCACAGTAAGATTTTCTAATAGTATTTTCCTCCATTTTGTCAGCACTGTTGCAAAATACGAGTATATCCATCAACCCAAGGACAAGACTAAACTATACTTTAGTCTCTGTTACACCATTGCTTTGAACTCGTTAAGGATACATTTAGATTTAAATTCGTGCCATGAACACCCTAATTCAGCACTTTCTCAACTCGCCCTATATCCTTATGTAAATTGTTTTCGAAATCTGAATTTCATTTCCACTTTTGTAAGCCGATGCAGAATATTAGAGACAGTCCAATGAAGCTACGCCCAGTGACCCTCGAAAACGTGAATAAACCGGATGTAATCGCTTCCAACTCGTTTGGGAGAGAAAGTTACGCAACTCGCTTGTTATTTAGCGTCATCGACGCCGTGTAGGTGTCACATTGGATCAACAGCACGAGCGGAGAGCTCGTGGTGTCAAGGAATGCTCGTAATCGTCAGTATTAGATCGCACCTCCGCGATAAGGTCTCGTAATTAGAGGTAGGCACGCGGATTCGATTAGGAAAATACGTGTTTCTAAACGTATCATTTTACGGAAATTCTGGATGGAATTTCAACTACACACAAATGTTCTGCAAAATAATAATTTAAACGCATAAATTCGTCTCTTATTTCCATTATTTATAGTGACGAGGAAAGTGTATTTCACCTTCTTCAGCAAAGTGCAGTTTTACACTGTTATTTTGAGTTGAAAGTTAAAAAGAAAAATCAAATTTTGTTAATATTAACGCGTTCTTGTATTCGATTTTTCGTGAATACATTTTAATTATTACTTTAACGTCAAGCTTCCTGTTTTTTGCTTGAGAGAAAGTAAACATTGACATACTTCGTATACAGTGAAATGTATTGATAACAGAAATGAAATAATGTATCAAAATTTTGTTTTTCAGTCTGAGGCTTTTTCCAATTTTAGAGGAAGTCGGGGCCGTGTACTTACTATGCCCTTTATGGGGACACATATTAATTTTTACACTAGACGCACATGCGGGCTCCTAGTTCAGTGATCGGCAGACAAGGCCTTCCGCAACAGCACCCTTACATGAAAGACAAGGGACAAACAATCATGCCAATGGCGAGATTTGAACCTGCGACTCTTCTGACCGAGGAGCTGAGTCGGCACACGTTCTAGCCACCTCGGCCATGAAGGTCGTCTGCTTTTATGCTTAACATAATTATTTAATATGTATGAAGTTTTACTCAAAAGCACATTATCATTTATTTATTATTAAATCAATTTACTACTGAATTCAAAAGGGAGGTTCAGAAAAGTCAAACATATGAACTCTATTCTTTTTTAAAACTGCAGGATTATTATTATTTGTCGTATAGCAACTTTAATTACCCTCTCGTTTCTATCTGTAGAAACATTTACGTGCCTTCCGAAAAGAAGAGTTACAGTTCTCTTTAGAGCTTGCGTTATTCGATCTTGACTGCGAGTGATACGGTAGTCAAATTCAATATCGCCCATGGAAAAACAACGCAACTGACAGGTCAAAACACTTATGGGAACCTGGTGTCATAATTTTTACGTAAGAGACGCATGCGGTCGTGAGCAACGCGGTAGCAGTCGAGGTTGGCCGGCCTGAGCGAGGGGTGGAGGTGCGGAGGGTGGGGAGGAGGGAGGGGGCGTGGGTTGTGGAGGCCGCGGAGGCGGCGCGCGGCCTTGCGCGGGATTCGAGTGGGGGCTGTGGCTTCGACGGTCGCAGCCTTTTAAACGGTCGCCCCGCCACCTCCGCCAGCGGCCGCTCCATTGCTTGTTGCGCAGTGCGCCGTGCTTTTTTTTGAAGGTCTCACACGAGTGAATCAAAGGGGGGAGGAGGCTTGGAGGACACGTGGCTCTTCCCAGAACGTACTAATGTTTCAATATATGTTTCAATTTGTTTCTCTTTTAACCTGACACAGCGGAGTATAGGACTGGCGATGAGGGCAGCATTGCGCTTTGTTTTGCTTGGGAGACAGAGACAGTCACTTTTATACTGAGTGCAACTGAAAACTGAAGCACTCGTATAGACCAAGCCCCGAAGACCCCGAATATATGGCCCTCTTGAAATGCAATCTCATGGTCAACAATACCCGTGACAGTCCATTTAAAATCACGAGGCAATGTCAACACCTTCGATAATTATATTAATAAATATTGATAACGATATGAAGAATTGAAGTATTTTCAGTCCCTGAAAGTAACCACATATTGTAGTCATGCCACACAACAAATTCTACGACATGAGTACATGATATTATTAGATTTCATGAAAATATTAGGGAATTTCTTCTTCAACTTTAAGAGTCCTATAAAATACAACGTAAGTATGTGTTTAAAATCGTTAATGAAAGACTAAAGTACTACGTTTGTTGGTTGGTTAGTGATTCTGAGCGCGTCAACAGTTTAGGTCATTTGTTCCGTAAGTATAGTTCATGTTTTTCCTCGAGAGATGGCGGTGATCTTCCCCCGCTGGATGGCGAGATCCGGCACCGACCTACCGTCGGCTAGCGGGGTTTCCCCTTACCCAGGACTCTCCCACCAGCGGGGCACCGCCCCAGCCGGGACAAGCTCTAAGATCCTGACCGGTCTCCCGGAAAATGTGGTAGTGTAGTGAATGTTAGTGTAAGTGTGTGTGTGTGTAAGGGGAAAGGATAGGAGAAGGAAGAGGCAGGAACGATCGCGCGCATTCCCGGCCCGTTAGTAAGGGTACTGCTCTGGCATTCACCTGGTGCCAAAGTAGTCAGTGTTTTTCGTGTATTCAACCTAATGCTTTTATGAAAAATTATGGAAAACAACAAATCTGGCTGATTAATTAGCATTACGTACAATGTAATGCAAAAATGTTTTATTACTTTGGAACAGAAACATGAATGCATCAGACTGTACCACGCCGGTGATAACGCGCGACGCCACTTACACTGTTGATAGTTCTCAGATGCACCGGTCCTGCACTGGTCTTCCGTCCTGCACTTCGCTTGGTCGAGTTATACATAGTTTACACAGTATCATGTAATAAATATATTTTTACATTCCGGGTTCAGTGAAATGTCAGACTAACCGCGATAGAACGCATGAGGGAGATAGCACAAACTCATCCCGGGGGGGGGGGATTCCAGACCGCAACCTTTCACTTGAGACGAGTGGAACCGCATGTTAAAGGCCTCGGTCATTCACGTCGACAACATAATCGCGAGTGTTGAAATATTGATGCAGGTTTAACCCGGAAGTGCCCGCAATAGGTAGACTTATGTCAGTGCCCGCAGTGTATCTGTCAGATATAGCTGCAACTTCTCGTAAATGCGAATGATCTGAAGGTCCATTTACTGAAATACATATTTTATTCAGTTTGTACATGTTCCTCAATGCAACTGTTAATGAATCTTAAACTGCAAAATTCTTTTCTGAATAATTATGTCGAGAAAGGTAAAAAATTGACAAAGTGCACGCAAAAAACATATTATGCTACTAAATAATATTTAATACAATTTCCCCAAATAATTTTGGCATGTTCTAAATAAATATATATTTTACTTTTTCAAAAAAATATTTAGAAAGTTTTTTTTCTATTTTGCAACTCTTCTTTATCATTGGCAAGAAATTGTGACAGTCGATTGTAGATAAGGCAAAATATTACATTTCCTGAATAAGCACTTGTTATAGACACGGCTGAACATCATACCGCTCAGGCAAGGAGTTCACAATGCACTGGCCCCATTGCACCCAACGTACTGCCGGGTTAAGGATCCCCGGTAATTTCAAAATATGATGAATTGTTTAAGGTGCATATTTTTTCAAACTTAGGTGAATTCCTAAATGGAACGTCAAGACGCATGAAAAAAATTGACAGTTCAAACACAGAAAGGAAACTGACTTAAAGGTCACATTCACAAAGGAAGAGTGCACTATGAAGTTCAGAAACAACGAGCGTGGATGACAAACGATGGCCATATTTTCATCTTGGAAGCGGAAGAAGCGAGCTCAAGCAAGTGTCGGCGTTACGATAAGCGCCTGTAGAATTTTCTGGTTTATGTTGGCAGCTGGGAAGAGCGGGTGTTCTAAACTACCAGAAGTGAAATATTGGCGTAAATAATTATGATTTTCCTCCCATGTTTTCACGATAACCGTGAATGAAGGTTATTCAACCTGCTTATGACAAGTCAAAAACGTAAAAACAAACTAGAAGTTTGCAAGCAAGGTAAGCAGTTTTAATTATTACAAATTTCATTACTATTCATTAATACTAAGATGATGTTGCAAATTTTAAGGATTTTTAACATTCGGAAAATTTGAGATTTATCATATTTTTCTACGAATTGCCTTCGTAAATCTTGATTATTCTCCTTATTGATTTACGCTGATGGCGTAAGATCATTACTAAAATCAATCAAGAGGGTTTTGGAATGTATCGACATGAAGGTAAGTGATATGAAATCTACTGGTAGAGCCACGACTGTCCGCGTAATCATTAGATCGTTGGTAGATATGTCCAGATAAGGAGTTTAGTTATTATCACAACTGGAATAAGAAATTAATGAAGCAAATACACAAAACAATAACTTCTTCTGTGTACATTTGTTACCGGAGCTACGAATTTATATTACGAGCGGGGGACGAGTGGGGGACGAGTGGGGGACGAGTGGGGGACGAGTGGGGGACGAGTGGGGGACGAGGGCGGGGACGACGGCGAAGCGAGCGCAGGGACGAGGATAAAGACGAAGGCGGGACGGGGCTAGGCGGAAGCTTCACGCTCAGCGGGAAGGCCGAAGCAGTGATAAAGCTGCCGTGCGTGTGCCCGCCGCGCCGGCCTCCGGGAAGCCCCCGTCGGCGCTAAACTGGGGCTACCTGCGATTTGCTTTCGCCTTGGAAGCCCGGCAGATAAGATACGGCAGTTGACTGACAACCCAGTAATGGATACATCCCCAACAACAAGGAGGAACAACTTTTACTCCAAGAAGGAAAGATAATAAATGAGACCGGAAGTAGACGATATAGACATTGTCACGGGCTAGAAATATGAGTCAAACTTTACTTCATATTGGATAGCACATTATGTACTGTTGACGATTTTACTTCAACATTGTGGCAATTGAAGGGTTTGGGAGTAAAATTTCCCTAAACAAAATACCGTGGAATTTGTGCCTCTTTGATATTATAATTTTGTCTCCTGTTATGAGTTATCCGTGCAGAATGATATTGAAATATAGCTGAGAGATGACCCATGGTAGAGCCCACTTTTATGCAATCCACTTAAACCCTCAACCTTTCCTCGGTAAGGATCATGTATTACACCAGAATACTTCAAATATTCTAGGGTGGTCCTAGCGTTTGAGTGCCGCCGCCGCCAGATTTTCGACACTAGCTAGATAGCTAGGTCGAATGCCTTAACAAACGGACCACTGACCGCCCGCGATCTTTCTTTCCTTTTTCCTTGCCCTCACGCTTCACGCCCACACACTTACAAATACATGCATTCGCGGGAGAATATCACCGCCAACTGATGAGAAACATGCACTACACTTACGGGACCAATGACCTCAGTAGTTGACGCGCCATGAATCACTAAGAACCAACCAACCATCAAACCTTACGGGACTGTTGCCCTTAACAATACACGCGTCCAGAAACCCGAAATAATCAATCATTTGACGGAAGCAAATAACTAGAGTAGTTGACGCACCCGGAATCACCAACAACCGACCAATCAACCGTACGGGACTATTGGCCATAACAATAGACGCGCCCCGAAACCCGAAATAATCAATCAATCAATTTACGGAAGCAAATGACTTGAGTAGTTGACGCGCCCGGAATCACCAACAACCAACCAATCAACCTTACGGGACTATTGGCCATAACAATAGACGCGCCCCGAAACCCGAAATAATCAATCAATCAATTTACGGAAGCAAATGACTTGAGTAGTTGACGCGCCCGGAATCACCAACAACCAACCAATCAACCTTACGGGACTATTGGCCATAACAATAGACGCTACCGGAAACCCGAGATAATCAATCAATGAATTTACGGAAGCAAATGACTTGAGTAGTTGACGCGCCCGGAATGACTAAACACGCACCCAATGAGCGTGTGTATGGAGCGCACCTGCCTTTGCATTTGCGCGCCGTGTGGCCGCGAAGGGGCGCGGCGCGGGGCGGCGCGGCGCGCGTGGCCGCCGGCGCAGAGAGCGGTGTGGCGCGGCTGGGAGGCGTGGCGGGGCCGGGCGGGGCGGGGCGAGCGGAGCGGGGCTCCTCGCCGCGCCGCATTCCTGCGTACCGCTCCGCTCCGCGCCACGCCGCTCCGCGTCGCGCCGCGCCGCCCCGCGCAAGCGCGCGCGCGCGCGTACCACTTTCCAGCGGCGAGGTGCCGATCGGCGCAGTCCACGCGGCGGGGAGCGGGCCGCGCGCTTCCGCTTGCGCCTTGGGCTTCGGGGCTTTGGCTCGTGGTCTCTTGGGCCGCTCTGGGTCGTTGGTTCTTTGACTCGGGTCTTTTGGATGTTTGGCTAATTGGGTCGTTGGCTCTTTCACTCTTTGCTTCTTTCGGCATTTGTCGCTTTGGCTTTTTGGCTCTTAGGTTGGTCTCTTGTGGGTCTCTGGAACGTTGATTCTTTGACTCTGGTTCTACGGTCTTTTGGATGTTTGGCTATTTGGGTCGTTGGCTCTTTAACTCTTTGCTTCTTTCGGCATTTGTCACTTTGGCTTTTTGCCTCTTGGTTTCTCTGGATTGTTGATTATTTGGCTGTGGTTCTACGGTCCTTTGGCTGGTTGGATAATTGGCACGATTGCTCTTACACTATTTGCTTCTTTCTGCATTTGTCGCTTTGGATTTTTGGTTCTTGATTTCTCTGGATCGTGGATTCTTTGGATGTGGTTCTACGGTCCTTTGGCTGGTTGGATAATTGGCACGATTGCTCTTACACTATTTGCATCTTTCTGCATTTGTCGCTTTGGATTTTTGGTTCTTGGTTTCTCTGGATCGTGGATTCTTTGACTGTTGTTCTACGGTTCATTGGCTGGTTGACTAATTGGCACTTTGGATCTTTCACTCTTTGCCTCTTTTAGCATTTGTCGCTTTGGCTTGTTGGCTTTTTGTTTTCTTGACTCACATACTCTTTCGCTTTTTAGGTTTCTAATCAGCACCTCTCATATGGTTGTCCTGGGCAGGGGCTCTGGCTCTATGATTCCCTGCCTCTATGATTCTTTGGCTCTTTGAGCGTCTGGCTCTCTGAATCGTAGGCTCATTGGCATGTTGGTTCTTTGACGTTTTGGCCTTTTCCCCATAAACGCTTTAGCCTTTTGGCTTTTTGGATCCTTGACTTAAAGGTTCTTTGGTTCGTTTCGTTCCTGGTCATTGGCTCTTTGGCGCTATGATGCGCGATTGCGGTGTGCAGGGTCGCAGAGCAAGGAGAGTTCTTTGGAAATAAATCTTCTGACGAAATAACAATGGAATTCAAGGAATGGTAATAAAAGTTGGAATGATAAATAAAATTGACTTCTCTGCATCTCGTTCAGATAGTGTATGGCATCATCGGCTGAATATAAAAACTTCATATATCAGTATTTTACAAACATCTTATGCAAAAGATGTACTCTTCGAGCGTCTTCAACATGAATATTCTGAACATGTTATTTCTGCTGATATTGGGATGCTCCAAATACCGTTTTCAGTAGCCACTTACCTCTCCAGATCCCGCTTCTTGGAAATCCACAAAAGAAGAGTTGATCAAATGAGCGTGGGTTACAGAATAGATGTGCAGAAATTTTGATTACTTGTTAAGTAAGAGTGAAGGCATTGTCAAAATATAACAGTCTATTGAATTAACGCGCGCAGAAGAAATCTGAGATGCGTTTCTTGTGTTTTTAGAACCATTTTAAAATTACATTAGCAATTTTCAAGTAATATTTATTTTTGAAAATATTTAGGACATTCTATTTAACTTAATATGTTCCTTAATTTTTATAGTAACTCTGCAGAGCGAAATATAACTTATGGACATATCATCGCTTGATAAAATAAGATCATCAAGATTTCTAGGCCAATTACTTTCTCAGGCATATTTAATAGATTAGTTATTCTCGAAACTATCCTTTACCTATTCTTGGAGCATTCTACAAAAATGAATGAAATAATCTGTTGTTGTTGGGTGTCATTTGATATAAAAATGAAAGAGTTAATTATCACTGACTCCAATTTCAAAAGTACAAGATCCAAGTAAATAAGGACACCATTGAATATTATTCTATTTCAATAGCACATCTCCGCAGTCAACAAACGTAGTCTAAATGATAAGATGAGACAATTTTGTGTCTAAATTCTTTTCGGATGAGTTTTCATTGGAGGCAAAACGTATCTGACCCTTTACAGGGCTACATAGTCTTCTTGGATCACGTCGTGCGTGAGTACCTTGAGATATCGGAACCGGTCTCCTGGTGATACAGCGGGTTTTTCCACTTCAGCGCACGCATTACATAGATTTTCAATATTGAATTTCGCTTTATATGGATACGGCGTTGTATAATATAGGAAGAAGAGTGCGTAAATTCTTGCTCAACCTAGCAAACCAGTATTTCCACTTGTCTGATGCAGATTATCAATGCCTCATGCCACACAGAGTAAACATAATGCTATGACGATCGCATCCACTGGCTATCGTTTCGTAAACTGTCCTTACGAACAATTTTCTTATCTTCCTGAATTGCGCGTTTAAAATAATATGTTGGCGTAACATATGCGTGTGTAATGGAGCCTTCATGCGGAACAGGGGCCGTAATTTCACGAAAGACTGCACTGGACCGAAAGGAAAATGGAATGGAGGGGATATAAAACGCTTCTCCTGAGACTTACGAAAGTTATTGCAGCACTACAATGCGAATTACTCGGGTGATCATCAATGGAAGACCTCGCCGTGTGTCAGGATATATTGTGCGACTTTCCATTCAAAATATTTCGAAAGCGACAATTTGGAAATATCCCTTCCTGTCACTTTTCTTTCTCCGAATATTTGATTACTAGATATTGGATGTTTTTCATAAAATAAAGTGTATTACATACGCGGATGATTACAAACAATGCACTTTTTTTGAAGTTGTATTCTCTGAACTAACACCAAAGATGTTCATTTGATATTTCTTGGTGTTGCTATTAACACGATGCACATATTAGGTGTCAGATTTCTTTGCTTTCCCCTTTCTTTAGATCCGTATTTAGCTCGCTATAAATGACATTTTGTGAATTATTTACATTTAATATTTCATTCCACTTGTGACATGTAATAATGGTTGTTGTTAAGGGATATGGTAAAAAAACAGTTTGGATGTAATAAAACACCAAACCGGATCAATTTATATTTGCAACTCTCTACAGTCCCACTTTCGTAACAGTCACCATCTTATCCATCCCTGAAGGATTCCCTTCCAGTCCGCAGATAGACCTACGCGAATTTTGGATTTAATTGAATGATATATTTAGCCTATAAACAGTAAAAAACTGTATGTGCCGTGTGAAGGAGAAGTGGACGATTAGTGTTGCCACACAATACTGTAAATAGATGGAGAGACCCACTTGAAAATTAATTTATTGTCCATCAGAGGTTGCAAACGAGGCAGCCCTCCCTTCGTTGCTTGCAGCAGCTGGGCGCTGCATCGCGCCCCGGTGCGGCGCGCGGCGAATCGGAAGAAAGCGGCGGCCGGCAGCGCTATCGGCGCAAGATGGCGCGCGTCGGCGGAAGCGCGGCCCGCGCCCACACGTCCGCAACAAAAGAGCGGCGGGCGGGGCCATTGTGGCGATAGGCCCCTTTCTTTTGTCTTGCTAATGTCCGCCGGCCCGGCGGGGCTTCACGCGTGGCCACCGCGACGGAGAAGGCAAGCGGGGCACACGGCCACGCCCCTTCGCACCCACGCCCCCTCGCCTCTCATCCCACGCCCCCTCACTCCCTCTCCCCACGCCACCTCGTGCCCTCGCCCTCCCCTCGCCCCCCGCCTCCTCACCCCCTCGCCCCCTCGCCACTTCACCCCTTCGCCTCCACATCCCTTCGCCATTCGTACCCCCTCGCCACCTCGACCTCTTGCCCCCTTGCCCCTACGCCCCCTCGCCACTTCACCTCTTCTCCTCCACATCCCTTCGCCATTCGACCCCTCGCCTCCTCGACCCCGTGCCCCCTCGCCCCCACGCGGAATGTGGGCGATGAATCAGAGGACAACGGTATCTTTACGGGCGAGCAAATTCATTCAAAAGATTCTGTCTGAATGATTTCTAACCATGGTTAAGTTTTCTTCCAACTGGCAGGGATAGCTCTGCCGCAACATTGTTGTTTCTGCAGCATGGTTGACAGGAAGGTAGATCAATTGTAATTAATTTAATAAGATTTAAATATCCACACTCTTATGATTGTGAGGATTTGTTGGTATTGAATAAATAATTGAATTTAATGTTATCTTTAATTGTTTTGTCTTTATTGCATTAGCAACCTTAAAATCTTTGCCCATCATTATAAAATCTGCCCAATAGATTAATTGATATTTCTAGGCCCACCGATTGCTACGGCCGTTAGTGTAATTAATGTTTTATCGCTGGAGGAGGCGGTGTTCCTCCTCAACTGGATGTTGAGGTACCGCGCTGATCTACACGACAGTTTCCCTCTTCAGACATCTTTCCACAGAGGGGCACCGCCCCAACTTGGACAAGATCTAAGTTTCCGAACGGTGTCCCGACATGTGTGGTAGAGTAGTGCAATAGGTGTTAGTGTGTGCGTAAGGGAAGCGGATAGGACAAGAAAGAGGAAGGAAAGATCGCGCGTGACCGTCACCTAATACTGCAGCTTTCGCCTGGTATTGATCGTAGGAATCAAGGAAAACTATCTATCAGAACAACCGGTTGCAAGAATTCTCTTCCAGCCAGCGGTGGAATTTGAGTAGAGCTACTGTCGAAAATCCTATTGTTGAAAATCCTCAAGCGACGGGACTGGAATGAAAATGGTGTCTCAGGGCATCACCTGTTACTGAAGTGCCTGTGACAGGGAGGCCCTAGGTTCGAGTCCACACGGTAGTAAGATTTTCGACACTAGCTTGTCAGCAACGTTGAATTCAGTCGCTGTCTGGAGGATAATTCTAGCGGTCGGCTGCTCTGATCAGTAGTTTTCCGTGGTTTCTCCGATTAACACCAGGAAAACGGCGGAGCAGTACCCCAACAAACGATCTTTCCTTCCTTTTACTTGTCCTATCCTCATCTCTACACTAACATGCATTACACTACCATGCATATCGGAAAACCAGGGGTTTAGAGCTTGTCCCAGCTAGGGCGGTACCGCACTGGTGGGAGATACGTGATTGGGGAAAACCCCGCTAGTCGTCGGTAGTTCGGGACCGGATCTTGCTATCCAGCCATCTTCCGATGAAAAAACATGCCCTACATTTATGGAAAAAAGGCGTCAGTAGTTGACGCACTTGAAATCACTAACAATCAATCAATCAACCGACGGGAGCCGACCCTCCATGACCTCCCTATCTGAGTCGCTGCAGAGTCAACGGCTCTGAGCTCAACTCTACCGGTCCCCATATACGTATTGTGGAAGCCGAGATTCGAGTGGCGAATTGCGAGGTTTCCTCCTCGCGCTTCCTCCTCGCGCGCGTCGGCGCAAGTAGCGCGTGACAACGCGAGCGCGGTGCAGCGCGCCGACGCGCCCGGCGGGCGGCGTGTGCGCAGCGGCGGCGGTGGAAGCGGCCGTGGGCGATTGGCAACGGGCGATCGGCGCGGGTGGGGAAACGCCGCGTCCGCTTGGCTCATACGCACGGCGGCTGCGCGGCATCCGCACCGCCCCAGCGCCGTCGGCTCTCTGTTCACCGCCTGCCAACGCAAAGGATCGAAATTGGAGCTTTTCGTGATTCTGAGCGGAGGTGTAGGTAGGTTCCAACTGGAGGCTTTGAATGTGATTGACAAAGAAAATAAGTTTTAAATATAATTAACATTGGTATTATCTTACAGCCGATCTGAATGGCTAAGAGCGAGTACCGACTCAGCGCTTCGGTCCGAAGGGTCGCGGGTTCGAGTCCCACCTTGAGTATGGTTGTTTGTCCCTTGACTTTGTATGTGTTGTCGCTGAGGGCCTCGCGTTCTGCTGACCCCAGATCAGAGGAGCCCGCAAGTGTGTTAGTCTAGCGTATGGTCGAATATGCGTCCCATCGGGACGTAAAGGGTTAAAAACAATTATGTTACAGATACCTCTGGGATGGCTCACGAGAGGCGTACTAGCTTCTCGTGCTGTGGTCCCGGGTTCGATTGCCGGTCGAGGCAAAAAGAGAGATGTAGCTTTCCTTGAAAATCGTCCCACTTTCTGTAGCTGTGTGACGAAGCAGGTGGATCTTCCTAGTTACGGTGAAGAGAATACGTCATGTTCGCCTCATGTCGCTCTTACCCCCAAGCATGGGAATTTAACTAGGCCCAGGCATGGGGGACACCGGTAGCTGCCCGGTGAAGGCATACTACCGACCCAGTAACCCGAAATACATACATTATACATATATTACATATTATATTTTAAGATATAACTAGCGATGAAATCATTCTCCACTTTATACCCTCAAAATTCCCATCATTGGATGCCCTACGAAGATAAAATTTGTAAAAGTTTTGGTCGTTATCTAGAAGATGTAGAATTCGCAAAAGACCTGAACGAATGCCTCATGAGAAACAAAAATCGCAAGTTGATTATATGTTCGTTCTCTACTCTCGGACACTAGGCACTGGACAAATCGCCAAGTGCATAAACATTCAGACATTGAAGCGCAGTGCTGTTTCCCCCATCACGTTGTCATGTACTGCTGTCATGCTGCTTCGATTGTTAGAAATAATCTGTATAACGAACTTTGCTGAAGTAGTCTACTATTTGTAATGGAAATTTTCTTATTACTTACAGAGTTACAAACTGGAAGTCTGGGAGCGATATGAATAATACTATCTCAAACTTTTCCAAAATGTGACATAGGATTATCTGCAATTATATTCAATTGAACAGGTCGATATAGCATAGAAGCAACCCACGTGTATGTATTTTTTTTGTCAACTTCAGAAAAGAAAATGTCGTAAATACGAACATTTCTCCTTTGTATAGCGCGCGTTTGAACCATAATATTTTCTTGGATAAATTCAAAGATATTTATTTTGGGTATGTGAAATGAGAGCTACCACTCTGTTGTTTCAAACCCTTCAATTGTACTGGGAGGAAGCATACTCTCACGAGGAACTTCTCTTGTCTCGGGCTGTTCAAATATGTTGATTCAGAGAGGAGCGCATTTTCAACAGCCGATGCCTTATCCTATTATCATCTCAACGGGCTCAAGCAACATTTTTAAGGTTAGGATAAATGGTGACAATTGACATTATAGATAGTTTTGAGTACATTAATACTGGTTTTGAATAGTTTGATGGTCCCCAACGGCCATCATTCGAACATCCCCCACACCTGGATTTGAAGCGGCAAAATGGAATCAACTCCTCTGTATATAGTTTAGTTATACCTTATTTTACATGGCGAGACTCAGCCATCAGGCCCGCTCTTCTGTCTGACCACGCAAATTTCGCTACGCCCCTTTCGCCATCTACGGAAGAAAGGAGGTATTATCTCGGGCGACGAAACAGGCGATTTGAATCTAGCTCAGTGACTTCTTTCAGGCTTGAGGATCTTTTACATGCTGTAAATCTACCACATGGGACAGCCGGTTTTACTTCCCTTCTGAAGGCAGGCGTACGAAGTTTTTTTTCGCCCTTAAATCCACGGCTTCGATCGGGTTCCAACCCGCAAACTTGGGTACAACAGTTCGGTACGCTCCGTTACACCTCCGAATCCGCAAGTCGGGACCCTAAGAATCCTAGGGACTCTAAGACCAATCTTGCAGCCGTGGGGCGGGTGAAACGACCAGCCAGGCGTCGGGCCACTCCGCGCCGTTCGCGAGCACGTTTTTGCCCCGCGGTGCACGCCCGCCGCGTGCCTCCGGCGCCCGCTCGCCCGCCGCCGGCCGCTTAGGGCAAGTGGGCGTCGCGGTAACGACGTCCGGTGGGCGGAGGCGGCGGCGGAGGCGGTGGAGGCGGCGGCGGAGGCGGCGGAGGCGGCGGAGGCGGCGGAGGCGGCGGCGGCGGAGGCGGTGAAGGTGGCGGCGGAGTCGGCGGAGGCGCCGGCGGAGGCGGCAACGGTGGCGGTGGCGGTGGCGGTGGCGGTGGTGGCAGTGGTGGCGGCGGAGGCGGCTGAGGTGGCGGCGGCAGTGTCGGCGATGCCAGTGGCGGGGGCGGGAGCGGCGGCGGAGGCGGCAGCGGTGGCGGCGGCGACGGTGGTGGTGGCGACGGCGGCAGAGGTGGCGGCGGCGGCGGCGGCGGCGGCGGCGGCGGCGGCGGCGGAGGCGGCGACGGTGGTAGTGGCAGTGGCGGTGGCGGCGGCGGCGGTGGTGGCGGTGGCGGTGGCGGTGGCGGTGGCGGTGGCGGTGGCGGTGGCGAAGGTGGCAGCGGTGGCGGTGGTGGCGGTGTAATGGACGCGGACGCTGGCAATGGGGAAGGACAGAGGCGGTGCTGGCGCGGAAGGTGTTAAACGCTGATAAGTAGAGCCCGGAAGTTTGGCAAAATGCCTTCTCATTACTGTGATGATTTTAAGATTTCTAACAAAAGGAGATACACAACTGTGATTGTAGGTTCGTTCTAGAAGATTTTCATCTTGTGTTTTTTTTAAATTTTTTTTTTAGCTCTAGATGCTTATTTAAATTTCGAAATCTCTTTGCCTGCTTGTAATTTTTAATGTTCATTTGCTAAATGCTACATGACTCTTATGTTAGTCAGAAAAGTGCATTTTTCTTTGCTCATTTTATTAAAGAGAAATACCAATTTTTTTAGGTAAAATGAATACTTGAACTTCCGAGTTGTAATGATATGCGATGACTGCGGTAGTCAAACTCTGAGTGCAATGGAAGAAGAATTATGTTTTCTCCATGAGATTGGTGTCTCCCTACCATCGAAATATTTGAACAAATCTGAAGATTTTTGTAGTGAAGGAATCGAGCAATTCTTTTACAAGAATAAAGTATAACATAACCTAAACTAAAGTTTGTAAACGCTTTCATACGAAAATAATCTAATTTTATTGCAATGTCGTGGATAAACGTCCAAGAAATTATGATTATGTTGAGTATAGTTGGAATAAGAAAAATGTAACAGTTGTTGGGGGTTTGATGAAACTAATAGATCTAGAAGGTAGCATTATTCTAACCCTTTCATCCCTAGTTCTGCGCTATTGATGAGGGACACTGCGATGGCTTTGCAAATGAAGATGATCAAGGAGATTGTCCAGTTATTGGCAACGATAGCGCCACAGAACGGGCATGGCTGACAGATCTTTTTTTTTTCGTTTCCGGCGGAGAACAGAAGTCAGGAGCAGCGTTCTAATCTGTACTGTGTACTATCCCTAGGGGCGTATGTCTCATTATAATATCTTCAAAAAAGACTCAACAATTCCTTAGTTTTTTGATACTGCACAATTAAGAATTTATTCTTGAAAACAAATAGCGTCCGTAAATGCTCACCGACTACTTCCCCAGATAGCGAGTTTGCTCTTTATTAGGTCCGTCGTGAACAACGAAACTTGTGAAGGCAGAAAATTAGAGATTATTTTCTATTGTGCTCTGGGACAACGTAGAAGATGGTGATCAGGGAGGCTAAACTGCACCAAATTGTAATTATCCCTCGGTTATCAAATTGTTGTAAAGAAATCCGTTTTCTTAGAAGCGATCAGTCTTAAGCGAACTTTAAACTGATAGATATGAAGCGGATCATAACGCCGAATGAAACATTTAAAGCTCTCGAAGCACGTATGGTATACAATTGAGGGAAGAATTTGGGACAAATGTGCACATAAAGAGCCAATGTGGCGCATCTAACTTCTCGCTGCTACTTATGATGGATAGAGAAAGTGTGGACATCCGAAAACCTGGAAAATAGATTTCTCCTTTATTCATCACGTATTTTCACCATCGTTGGAAAATCTTAATGACAATAGATGTATACGGATGTAGTGTCCAGGCGTCAGCGTTGGCCTGGGCCGATGGCACAGACGAGGGAGATGGCGTGAGGGGGGGGGGGCTTGAATGGGTGATGGCGTGGGTGATGATGGTGATGGGAAAGATGTTGCCATGGGCGATGTCGTAGGTGACGGCATGGGCGATGGCATGGGTGATGACATTGGCAAGCGCGAGGGTGACGGCGATAGTGGGGGTGTTGACTTGGGCAATGTCATGAGAAAAGCCATGGGTGATATCTTGTGCGATGTCGTGGGCGTAGGCATGGGCGGTGTCGTGGGTGATGTCGTGAGCGATGTCGTGGGTGATGTCGGGGAGGATGTCGTGGGCGATGTCGTGGGCGACGGCGTGGGTGATGTCTTGTGCGATGTCGTGGGCGACGGCATGGGCGATGTCGTGGATGATGTCGTGGAGAATGTCGAGGGTGATGTCGTGGGCGATATCGTGGACGATGTCGTGAGCGATGACATGGGTGATGTCGGGGAGGATGTCGTGGGCGATGTCGTGGGCGATGTCGTGGGCGATGGCGTGGGCGATGGCATGGGCGATGGCGTGGGCGGCGTGGGCGACGGCGTGGGCGACGGCATGGGCGATGTCGTGGGTGATGTCGTGGAGGATGTCGAGGGCGATGTCTTGGGTGATGTCGTGAGCGATGTCGTGGACGACGTCGGGGAGGATGTCGTGGGCGATGTCGTGAGCGACGGCGTGGGTGATGTTCTGGGCGATGTCGTGGGTGACGGCGTGGGCGATTGCACGGTGCCGTGGAGGTGGACGGGTGCGGACCGGAAGACAGCGGGGGAAGTGAGCGCCTCCGTAATGTGTTGCTGTCATCAGCCATGCCACAAGTGCGCCGCTGTCCTCGCGTCGCCACTGCAATGACAAGTCACCGCTTCCGGAGTGCACCGGAAGGAGGCCGCCCCGACTCCTCCATTGCGCCTTCCACCACGTCGTTCTTTGTGGGCCTGATTATATTCGAAGAAATTTCGAGCTTAATGTTAAGAAAAATACAGAACTGCATGCGCACTCACTGAAGCTTTTGTTGGGAGAAAATAATCTCATGGTAGAATATACACAAGGATGAAAAACACAACTTCACAACACAGTCTACACACTGTTACGTTCACTGAATGCGTACACCTAATCAATACTTTGACGGACACAATAAAATATTGTAGTAAGATGCAAATTGAGCCGTTAATATAGGATTTGGATGGAGCTATTGAATTATTAGAAAAAGAGATTACTGGGAATCATTTACGAAATCTGAACAGCATGCTGATGTGATTACAATTTATGTTGCAGGTACTATTTTAGTTCAAATTATCCTTCCTCATCAATGTTCCCTCGCTATTATTACTTTTCTATTATCGTAAGCTAAGCGCTGGTAATAGCTTCATATTTATTAGATTCTTTTTAATCTTCGTAGTTTTCAAATAACAGTGCTTTATTGATTCAATCGGAAATTAGATCATTTCATTTATAAATGAAACGGAAATTACTAAAATGAAAAAATGCATCTCGATTATATTTTACATTGTCCCAACTAGTTTGTGTGTTGGATACCAGTTTAATTAGCTGACTTGTACGTTATGATTCAAGACCTGCTTTAGAATGACTCACCAAGAATCTCTTATAGCTGCAAAATTAATGGAAGATTTCATTGTAATTCTTAACGCTCATCAAAGCAGTAATATCATCTCGCGCGCACTTTCGTGCAACAGAGCGTATCGTGTTCTCGTTTCTAAACCAACAACAAGAAAAAAAAAACAGAACGTCGGCGATCGCCACGCAGCAAAACGACCTTTAATGGAACTTCATTTCGCGGCGTGCGTTCGTTGACGAAAGCTCGCGGCGGCCGCTACACGAAGACCGACGTGTTTCGCGTTCCTATCAACGCAGCGGAACAACTTCGTGGTGCAGGCTATTAACTTTCCCTCCAATTGGCGGCCGACAACTGAAATCTTCCGCCGTTGTCAGCGGGAGGCCGGTGTTGCGCCGGCCGCATCGCCCGCTCCATGGCCGCGGAGGCGGCGTTGCCAAAACGTACCGCTCAAAGGTCAGTGAATCTAGCGTTGGAAGATTTAATTCGCTGATGTTTGTAGTGAGAATATATACGGTAATATATGGTTATGAAGAGACAGTTGTAGTTTTGTAGGTGTTAAATATTATATTTTAATTTATAGTTCCATTTTGGTGAGACACGTACGTTCTTTAAGATACCTGTATTTAATATTTTAAAAAATATTTCTATTAAACAATATTGAATGTTTTAAAATTACTTACTAGCTTTAAATAGTAACACTGAATATTTTTCTTCTTGTTATGTATGATTTCGCTGGGATATAAATGGCACAGACACACAAAAAGTAAGAATCGCGATAACATTAGATCAAGAATAGTGGGTTTTATTGCACTTAGAAATAGATCATTCTCAGTTTATCTCCATTTCTTATGGACTTCAATAGTAAAATTCTTTATAGATTTTTAAATTATCGAATAATTTCAATTCTCCATTCAATTTTTAGCCAATGAACTAAACTCAACTATCTTAACAATAATCATTTAATATTAAGTAATATATTTACTTTATTTGATGTATTGAATTAAAATAATAAATTAAACCGAAAATGTGAATATAAGTGAACAAACACTTATCCAAATCCGAGTGAAACAGATGCCGAATGGATGTCAAGGGAAGCTGCGATTTCACCGAAAGGAAAGGTATATTTTTCTGAAGTTCTCTGTCAAAAGCATCTCTCTGGTGCTTAATGGAACGAGGAACGCCTCCTCAAACAGGTCATAAGCGCGAGTCAGTGAATTGGCAACGCGGATGGGCGGGCGGAGAGCAGGCCCGCGGTTTTCCTCCACCTCCCTCATTCTCCGCTCCCTCCCCCGCCTCCACCCCGTCCCCGCCCACGCCGCGCCCCTGCCTCGCCAACTCCTCCGCCCCCGCTCCCACCTCCGCCGCGCGCCGCGAGGTTTCTCCGGGTTAATCGCAGACCTGAGCGGTCACGTGACGCACGCGCACGCCCCGCGACCGCCGCGGCATGCGCTCCGCCCCGCCCCGCTCGCCCCGCCCCGCTCGCCCCGCCCTTCCCCGTCCCGTCCCGCGCTGCCCCGCCCGCATCCGTGTCCTCGCCTCAGCCTCGGGCGTTTAAACCGATGCCGCCCCGTTTACTGAAACCCCGAACCCCCCCTCCCCAGCGGGGTTTTAACTAATGTCACTGTAGTGATTCTGACCGAGAAGGCTAGATTCGAATGCCGACAGTGGCAAGATTTTCGACACTAGCTTGTCAGCTACGTCGAATACGGTCGCTGTCTGGAGGAGAATTCTAGCGGCCGGCTCTTCTGATCGGTAGTTTTGCGTGGTTTCTTCGATAAATACCAGGTGAATGCCGAAGCAGTACCCTAACATGTGGGTCACGGACCGCGCGGAATCTTTCCTTCCTTTTCGTTGTCCTATCCTCACCCCTTACTTACACTAACATGCACTGCACTACCTTATTTGCCGGGAGTCCGGTCGGGAGCTCAGAGCTTGTCCCGGTGGTGGGAGTTACCTGGTTGCAAATAATAGTCAAGAAAGAAATAGAGCTGATGTTAGTGTAAATTATCTATTTATATAAAGAAATGACTTGTGTTAATGCTTTTTTTCGCTTATTGAGTGTCCTTCCTTTTACATGAACACTATAGACAACCCTACTCTCGCCTGTAAGTATATTACTTGTTTACAGAGGTCGCCAAATATCTGCAAGATCTAGCAGAGTGTTGCTGGGACCCGTGTACAACGAGTTAATTGTTACATAGAATGCTTAGTTGCACTTTTGTTTACCGGTTTCATTTGATTCTTTCGGAAAGGAGGACATGATTCTTAACGGTTGCGGTGGTCTGTGTTTTATGCAGTATTCTGACATATCCTGTCAATAAATGAAACATAATACAATTTCATAGTTAACTAATAACTCGTTTCCAGAAAGAAAACGACAAAAATGTTTGAGAAGTATCGATGCGGCTTCTTACTTTTTGAATCCAGTATCGAACTTACCTTAAAAAACGTTTTAAACTTCTACTCTCTGCCAACCTTCTATTGATAAAATTACAGAGTACTTTCATCTATAATACCTTTGAGATTCACAGGTATTCGTTGTATGAGACGGGTAGGATAATTATAAATGAAAAGCAAATACGTGACAAATGATTACATGTTCATTCCTGACTGGAAACTACCCTACGTAAAAACTCTATTCATGAGGTTGCGGGATAGATACGGAAAAGAAACCTGATCACGCTCTTGTGTGGTCTTTGTCACCGACCATGCGGCTTCGTGGCTTCGGGTTCCGCTTGGTCTGTGGGTGGCCACGGATGCAGAACTTTACAGGCAGAGAATATAATAATAATAATAATAATAATAATAATAATAATAATAATAATAATAATAATAATAATAATAATAATAATGTCGTTATTACTGGCGAGTCTCAGGCCGTAAGGCCTGCTCTTCCGCCTAACCACTTAAATATTTACATTTACATAATTACAATTGAGGCGTTCGCAATAGTCAGGAACTTAAAACAGGGATAGTACTACATTTAAATATTCTGAATAGAAACGGCGGAGGAGATAAGGGAATAGAAGTTCAATAAGAGGATAAAAGTTTAAATAGTGACAGTTTGGATTTTTATCGAAGGTATTTTATAACGGTCTGAAAATTCTAAATTATTTGAAAACAATGTTAGTAATTGTATCTTGTATAGTTGCATATAGTAACATTCTTTTTGGAAACAACACACCCAATTAGCAAAATAACTCGCTTCTAGGAAACTAAACAGTATTATTATGCTGCAAACTAGCCTTACTAGAATTATTATTAGTCCGCTACATCTTAAGACTCCCTGTAGAAGTATTTGACACGGGCAAACTTACCGAGTCTGATGATTGACCCGACAATAGCTTAGTTCATAGGACAGGAAGAGAAGGAGAAACGAAAATAGAATCCCCTCGGTGAGTATTACGATCAATCAATCAACATTTGCGTCAATCAGCAATATAAACCACAAACACAGGTCAGAATATGTCATTCCGAAAGTGCAATAATCGTGTGGCAGCAGAGTATAAATTGTACTACTAAGCATATCGAGTTTAGAAATAGATAAAGAATGCAAAAATTGGGAAATCTACAAGATAAAATCATTATAGCTTTTCACGATCATGTCATACTTTATCAGCCACAAATTCTACAGCATAAGTTCAAATTACGGTAAATGTAAGTACGGCAAATTAATGTATATGGTAATGTCTACGGATGACATATTGTGGAACTACAATTTATTACACTCGCAACACTATATTCCTTTTTTTATTCGGTGTCACATATCCAAGAAGAACTGTCGTTGCTCGAGAAACTTATCAAGTGTTTTGCATACAGATTCTGATAGAACTATGGCAATTTCCTTCATTAATTTTCATCATTTCGATCTCGCTCACTTCATCTACTTGTGAACCGGAAACTCCGGAATAGGTATAACGAAAATAAGATGATGAGAACATTATCATATTTTTTAAGGAAATCTAGTAATTCGTCTTGCCTCCTTTTTCGAGTTCAGCATGCACATGTCGGGGTCAGTGATGGGTTAACATCATTCACGATCATTATTTTGCTATATAATTTGTCGGGTCATAAATCCTAGCGGTTCTACCGTCGACGGCTGTAAGAGGCATATTGCATCCATAAAGCGGAAGTGGCGACGCTGATTATGTGCATGCCGTCACGTGCTAGAGCTGAGTTCGGATTCGAGTAGCTGTTAAAGAGAATTTTGACCAACCTCTAAATACCACAACGGGCCAAAAATCACACTTTTTACATTAGCATCTGATAATGAAAAAGAAATTATTTATCTGTCCTGCACATACTTCTTCTCATACACCAGTATATTCATTGTAAATATAAATTGCATTTGCACTGTCAATTTGCGCAATGTGTGATTAAATAAATGATGTCAATTTGCGCAATGTGCGAATTAAATAAACGATAGTTAATGTGTGTGTTAAGACTTCATAAACGGTCGGTAGACTGATGTGTTTCTTTTTAGGTGAACCAAGAACGAAATGTCAATACCTCAATATAAACTACAGTTCAGATGTATAAAAATTACATTAGATATGACGTATGGTATGTTGGTGTAACGTAAGTAGATATTACTAATGACTCTGACGAGATCATTTGGATGTTTACAAACATCGTTCAAAAAGTTTCGAGGTTCAGTGTAACATTTAGGAAGTGTGCTGCAAATCTGGTGGATGGTCATAACGACTTTGTGCATAGCTAGAGATTTCATTTTCAAACTAACTCTTGGAAATATACAATACTTCACTCTACGATACACTACAATGATTAGATTTTAACCGTAGTGACACCGATGCTGCTGAAGATTTTTAGAATAATTCGTGCTATATGCAACCCGCGAGACAAGAGATAATCTAGGAATTTTCATTATAGTTTGAGAGAATTTCTCAAGAAGTGTCAAGTTATGAAGTTACTGTGCTTCTAATGGGTGATTCGAAAAAGACACATATTGGTCATATTTGTGAATAGAATAAAAGAGCATGAAATGCTCGTTTAAAAACACCTTTACAATTTTATTTTTCTCCAGGCCAAAACAGCAATATCCATTTCTATTGTGCAATGCAAATTAGTACTTGATGGACACTTCTACAAGGCAACCAATCACAACGTCCCAACAATAAAGCTAACGTTAATTTGAGCGGTGTCATTGGCGTATCATTGGTGTCAATCACGTGTTTATTTCAATCGATCAACTCCAGTAACTTTGGCGTCACGACGTTACAGCCTGACCGTGGAGTGTGTGAGTATTCATTCGTAATCAGGAGACAAACATATATTAACATGATCCATTCGAACTAAAAGTCTTGTTTCGAAATTGAATTATGTTACAGTTTGTTGTTAAATCCTGGACACTTCAACTTCTGAGGTCATTCCATTAAGTGTAGTGCGTGTTAAATCCAGATATGTGCCTACGTTCCTCCCCGTTAGAACATTAGATACGACTGACAAGGATATATGGTTTCCCTACTCTAGGTTGTTTGGTTGATTGATTACTAGTAATTCCCGGTGCGTCAAATGCTAAAGGCGTTGGTGCCGTAAGTGTGGGGCACGTTTCCTCCTCGGGAGGTGGCGTTGGCATGGTTGTGGATGGTGAGATCTGGCGCCGACCTACCGTCGGCTAGAGGGGTTTTCCCCGACCAGAATCTCCCACCAGCGGGGCACCGCCCCAGCCGAGACAAGCTTTGAGCTCCCGACCGATCTCCCGGCATGTGTGGTACTGTAGTGTAGTAAGAGTAAGCGTTTTTAAGGGTTGAGAGAAGGCCAAGGAAAGGAAAGATCGCGTGCCGTCCGTGGCCCGTTTGTTAGGGTACTGCTCTGGCATTCGCTTGATGTTATTCGGAGAAATTCTCCGGAAAACTACCGATCAGAGCAACAGGTCTCTAGAATTCCCCTCCAGACAGCGACAGAACTCGACCCTGTCTAGCTAGTGCCCAAAATCCTGTCACCGTCGGGACTCGAAACTAGGACTTCGCGATCCGAGGAACTGCAATGACATCAGTCAATACCCTGAGCCACTTCTCTCCCCGGACCTACTCTAGGTATTTCCACCATTAGAGCATCATCCCAGCAGGGTCAAGAACTAAGTTCCTTTGATTGATTGCTTGATTTTTTCTTGTTTCCGGGTGCGTCAACTGCTTTAATCATTAGTCCCGTTAGTGTAGTGCATGTTTTTGTCGGGAGATAGCGGTGATCTTCGGCCGCTGGATGGCGAGATCCGGCGCCGACCTACCGTCAGCTAGTGGGGTTTCCCCCTAACCAGGACTCTCCCACCAGCGGGGCACCGCCCCAGCCGGAACAAGCTCTAAGCTCCCGACCGGTCTCCCAGAATATGTGGTAGTGTAGTGCATGTTAGTGTAAGTGTGTGTGTGTAAGGGGAGTGGATAGGACAAGGAAGAGGAAGGACAGATCGCGCGCGGTCCGTGGCCCGTTTGGTACTGCTCCGGCATTCACCTGGTGTTGATCGGAGAAACGACGGAAAACTACCGATCAGAGCAGCCGGCCGCTAGAATTCTCCTCCTGACAGCGACTGAATTCGACCTAGCTGAAAAGCTAATGTCAAAAATCCTACCGCCGTCAGGATTCAAAACTAGGTCCTCCCGGTCAGAGGTGCTGCAGTGACATCAGTTGATGCACTGAGCTACCGCTCCCGGTACTAAATTCCAGACAAGACAAGGAGGTGGAGTAATGCATGTAAGCGAAAGGGTAGAGAAAAGAACCAGATGAAGGGACGACAATCGCGCGGAGTGCGTGGCCCGTTTGTGGAGGCGCGCTCCCGGTGGCGGAAGTGGCGCCGAGCCCCGCGCGGATGCCTGCACGTGCGGCGGTCGACGCCTGCGCGGAGAATGGCGCTGCGCCTCCCCCCCCCCTCACTCCTACCTGCACCTCCATCCCCTCCTCCCCCGACACCTCTTCGCCCGCCTTTGCTGGGCGGGTTTTTTGGCGCCTGCTCCTCTCTCTCGACCGCCAGAAGGAAGGCGCCCCGCGGCGGACTTCCCTGGATGGAGCGTCACTCGACAATGAGAGGGCAACGACAACGGCAGTGAGGAAGTTTTTATTTCTCCTAGGGCTTTTATCCAGCCGACAGCCGGTTGCCCTTTACGTCCTTAAGGGACGCATATTCGACCATACACTACACAAGAACTCTTGCGGGCTCCTCTGATCTGAGGTCAGCAGAACGCGAGGCCCTTTCCCGACAACACACACACAAAGTCAAGAGACAAACAGCCATGCCTCAGGCAGGACTCGAACCCGCGACCCTTCGGACCGAAGCGCTGAGTCGGTACTCGCTCTTAGCCACCTCGGCCATCCAGGTCGGCGTGAGGAAGTTTCCGCGAGCAAAATAAGTAGTTTATTGTGAAATTCGCTGAGGTGTGATGCGTAGTTCTTTGGATTACAGATTTTTGAAATTAGCTTTTCACAGAATTTAATTTATTCGTCTGGTTTATTTGTCAAATAGAGATAGTATTTGAGGTTGAATAAAAAACCAGTCTACCTGGTAAATAGAGATACGCTACGTTTTGTTGAAGTCAGTAGAATTTCGCTGGAAGAACTTCCAGTTGCTTTCACGTTTGTTAACAAACGTGGAGCTCTCAATTCATGATTTTTTGTTCGAATCAGGATAGTGATGGGAAAAATCTATGTCTTTAACTGTAAACATTGGTCCATGAAACAAAATATTAGGGTTGAACCTTCAAGTGAGAACATTGGTCATCTCAATACTCCTTAGATAAACGTTTTACCTCCGTTTAACATACACGACACATGTATGCTATTAGAAGACGCACACACCAAGAGATACGAGCCATTGACTTAATTTCTTCAGATTATCAAAACACAATGTTTTGTAGTTATTTTAAATAGTTTGTACCAGTAAGTACATGGTTTGTGTATCAAACAGAGAAGGAAAACAGCTATTCGGTGTGAAAAACAATTTATGTTCATCCATTCTACTGTTGCTTTGTATTTGGTGACTTTCCTGTCGAAGCCAATTACCCTACAGTACCAAGAGTTTTGGATTTAATTTTAACTTTGCTAAGTTTTGTATCCTTTTTGTATCAGTTGTGTTCTAACTTTACCTACTTTTGTATTCGAAAAAATAAAAGAGGTCATCTTCGTCAACTTAGTATTTTTATTCACATAGCCGGCTTTCGACGGCTTTGCCGTCATCATCAGTCTACAAGGTACAGAAAAACATAAATAAATTACAAATAAAATACAAAACAAGACAGCAAATTAAATTACAATGAATAAATACATTTAAATTTTAATAAAAATAGCAGCTAAAATTGCGAAAATTTAAATGCAACGGGAGGATTAATATAGATAATAGCAGTTCAAATTAAAAGTTATAAAATACCAATAAAGAAAGGCACATTATGTGATTGCAAAAGATGTGGAACAAATATCAGATAAAATTGCAAAAAAAAAACAACAACAAAAAAACAAAAAAAAAGTTCGCATTCTTTTTCATGTGCATGAATTTGTGCTTAAAGAGTTTTAGTCTGGAATCATGGTCTTAACATTTAACACGATCAGCCGTTTCTTTCAATCGAAACCACCAACTGTTGTATGCGCGGACTCTGACGCGAGCCGAAGCGTAAACCGGGCGGATCGCGTTTCGCAGCGCGAATCGCATGAAACCGCCTCGCAACGCGCGTGCGACTCGTGAAATGACGCAAGGGGCGCGCAACAAAGCGAGCGCGCGGCGAATCCGGCGATGGGACGCGACGCCGCGCCGGCGCCCGACAAAGCCGTGAAACGAGCGCCCCCCCCCCCGCCCCCGCCCCCCGCTCGCTCAACGGGTGGGCGGTGACGCAATGCTTCCGGTGGATCACCGATGCCGGCCGCGCCAGTTCACTGCGTGTGGGGAATTTCCTTCGGAGAAATCTGCCCATTCCGGAGTAATGCACTTGCAATGCACGTGTTGCAAGTCGTTCTTGGTCACTGATTAATTACATAACTATAAGTGTGTTGGGGATTGTGATGCATTATTTCTTGGCTGTCTGGGTGACGCCGCGTAGTGGGTTGAGATGCCGACGTTTCGCCTGACCTGTCGCAGGCTTCCTCAGGGCACTGAATTACTTCTTGGCTGTCTGGGTGACGCCACGTAGTAGTGGGTTGAGATGCGGACGTTTCGCCTGACATGTCGCAGGCTTCCTCAGGGCACTGAATTACTTCTTGGCTGTCTGGGTGACGCCGCGTAGTGGGTTGAGATGCCGACGTTTCGCCTGACATGTCGCAGGCTTCCTCAGGGCACTGAATTACTTCTTGGCTATCCGGGTGACGCCGCGTAGTGGGTTGAGATGCCGACGTTTCGCCTGACATGTCGCAGGCTTCCTCAGGGCACTGAATTACTTCTTGGCTGTCCGGGTGACGCCACGTAGTAGTGGGTTGAGATGCCGACGTTTCGCCTGACATGTCGCAGGCTTCCTCAGGGCACTGAATTACTTCTTGGCTGTCCGGGTGACGCCGCGTAGTAGTGGGTTGAGATGCCGACGTTTCGCCTGACATGTCGCAGGCTTCCTCAGGGCACTGAATTACTTCTTGGCTGTCGGGTGACGCCACGCGTAGTGGGTTGAGATGCCGACGTTTC
This sequence comes from Teleogryllus occipitalis, assembly GCA_011170035.1. Lineage (NCBI taxonomy): Eukaryota > Metazoa > Arthropoda > Insecta > Orthoptera > Gryllidae > Teleogryllus > Teleogryllus occipitalis. The sequence continues at coordinate 136,931 of BLKR01014854.1, forward strand.
GCCTGACATGTCGCAGGCTTCCTCAGGGCACTGAATTACTTCTTGGCTGTCCGGGTGACGCCACGTAGTAGTGGGTTGAGATGCCGACGTTTCGCCTGACATGTCGCAGGCTTCCTCAGGGCACTGAATTACTTCTTGGCTGTCCGGGTGACGCCACGTAGTAGTGGGTTGAGATGCCGACGTTTCGCCTGACATGTCGCAGGCTTCCTCAGGGCACTGAATTACTTCTTGGCTGTCCGGGTGACGCCACGTAGTAGTGGGTTGAGATGCCGACGTTTCGCCTGACATGTCGCAGGCTTCCTCAGGGCATTGAGGACATGTCAGGCGAAACGTCGGCCTCTCAGCCCACTACGCGGCGTCACCCAGACAGCCAAGAAGTAATCGACCCGAGCCGCGGAAGCTTACGTGTACAGATTGTGATGAATGTACAATCGGAGTGTTACGAAGTTTTAAGAGGAATAAGTACCTGCATAACATTAATTATTATATTACAGCCCGATGTAAACCCGAGATATTGGACCTAAGAATATAATAACTTCCTTCTTCTGACCCGAACACAAAATAACTCCATCAAGCAATGCAAATGTGTTGATTTGAAAATAGTCAACTTATGTGCGAAAGTAGATGTGGATGCTAATTGTCTCACGATTCATGTGAGGTTCACTGTACTTATCAAGCAGGAACATCTTTCAAGAATACAAACGTACAAAATCCGTGCATAATTTTTTTTAAGTTTTCAAAAAAGTAATGGCATTAAATGTGAGGCTGATAAGAACTAGGCATTAATGGCTGAAACAAGTTTTTCTTTCGGCTGGCCGGGGCCATGTTGAAGACCGGTTGGCCATCTTTTAAGAACACTGTATGGTTTGGTGTCATGTCACTAAAAATATATTCGCTAGAAATTAGGGTTTAAGTTTTAAATTTGTATTTAACGGGACTTCGTAGTTTGAAAATAAAATATTCATTTATATTTTTGAAACATTTTTCATTGTGAAAACAATTTTTGTCTTAAATACATCTCGCTATAAGCGGGCCAGGTTATAGTTATAATGGTTTCACAATTTATAAAAACCGACTTCGACTTCATATAAACATATCAATAATATTACGTAAGGGAATGTGTACAAGGTAAAGAAAGGAACACGACTCTTACAAGATGTATAACTCTGAGTAGGGGTGTTTCAAACAGCGACCTGCCGACTTCTTACGAATATTTCATTACTTAACTTTAAGTTCTCTGTTCATTAGTAATTAATGTCTTTTAAATACAAACTTCATTGTATACAAAACTCTTTCTAAGTATTTCACTGGTAGCAAACATCTCACATAAGAATGTAAATACAGTCATTTCTTACGCCTTTTGTGCGACTCTTTGTTTTCTCATCTTTGTTGACCGAGTAATTGGTTTCAACTCTTCCATTGTTCCCCCTAATTATTACCTTGGCCCAGGTGTAATTATTTCTCATGACTGATGTCCATTCCTCTTTTGTCGGAATGGACGGAAAAACGTTCATACCACTACTTTGGGAAAAAACCACATGAGTCAGAAAAGGAAGAGCAACCAGTACGTCTATTTATATCCACAATACAATTGGATGTGACTCGCGATGCACTCTGGCACACGATTGGGGAACGAGCTCGGTTTCAGAAGGCCTGGCTCTCTGAAAGCGGACTGAACTCAGAGTAGTTACATCACAGGCATGTCTTCTTCTTCTTCTTCTTCTTCTTCTTCTTCTTCTTCTTCTTCTTCTTCTTATCTTCAAGTATTTAGGCATGATGCCTGTTACGCCGCTTAGTACTGGTCCTTCCAACGCATTCTTGGACGTCCTATGTTTCTCTTTCCTCTTGGTTGATAATTTGCCATTTGTTTAGGAATGCGGTCCTTGTTCATTCGCAACAGATGTTCTTGCCAAGAGTGTCTGTAGTTAGTGACTTTCTCTATGAGACATTCTACATTTAGCTCATTTCGGATTTTTGTGTTCCTTTGTCTATCTAGGAGACTATATCCCGCTACCGCTCTAAGAAATCTCATTTCTGCTGCTTGCAGTCTTGAGATATCTTTTTTTGTCATTGTTCACACTTCACTCCCATATAAGCAAGTTGGTATTGACATAACTTTATAAAATTTGATGAGAGTGTCTATTCTCACTTTTGAACTGAGTGTTCTTCTTATGGTACCATTCATTTGATTGAATCGTTCTATTTTCTTATTTATGTAGATTTTACCATAAAATGATATGTCTGCTCCCAGGAATGTGAAGTACTGTATCTGTTCTACAGTTTTATTATTTACTACAATTTTTGAGCGTACCGGGTATCGTTCTTGGAATGCCATCACTTTCGTTTTGGTGTCCGATATTTCCAGATTATATTCTGACATTATCCGCTGCAGTTCATGAGTTGCTTTTTGTAATATATCTTCGCCTTCTGCTATTATTGCTTGGTCATCTGCAAAAAGTATTGTCCATAATTTTGTTTTCGTTAAGTCTAAACTATAAAATTTTAATCTGGTCTTCCACTCGCGAAGAGCTTCGTCTATGTAGATATCAAACAGAATCGGTGAAAGACTGCATCCTTGTCGTAAGCCTTGGTCCACTTTCGCTTTTCGATCTGGTTTCCAAGTAATACATATTTCGGATTCATTATACATACTTTCAATTACAAGAATCAGATGTTCAGGGATAACTTTCTTTCTTAGTACTTCAAAGAGGGTATGCCTGTCTACAGTGTCAAAAGTTTTCTTGTAATCTACAAACAAGATGTGGGTTTCTTGTTATATACAGGCATGTCAGTCTCACAAAATTTTGTGTTTACACATTGATTAGCAGAAGACCAAAAGTACTGAAGAGACAAGAGAATTCATCCTCATACACTCATTTAAATATTCTGTGATTACATTGTGATCATACAAGACCAAAGAAACATTTATACCGAAGGACAAAATTAACTCACGTTTTGCATCTTCAGCATCCCCAGCTTTCACCCATTACCAGCTTTCCATGGCCAAATTTCGGTTGTCATTAAAGCTCGTCAACGACCACCATTAATTGAGAGTTTGCAATGAGAAGTGGATCATAAAGTGTAATTGATAATAAACTCTCCTGAGTTATCTTCAAAAATTATCCTCCACAATATCTTTAATTAATAATATATTTTTCAAGGTATTTATTGTAATATAATTCATGTTTCTTTCAAGGCTCCTATTAGCACGTTGTGGGGTTTGGCTCACAACATGTAATTAAAAAATAATCGTCTAAATTATTGGGAGATCTAATAAATTCCTTTCTTATTATCGTCACATACATATGTGTAATCTGTTTGTATGTATATTTTATATGTGTGTCATATACGTATTTGTATTTCAAACTACTGGCTGAGGTAGGTAAGGTCGTCATCTGATGTCACTGCACTACCTCTGACAGGGAAGTCGTATAGTTCGAATCCCGACGGTGACATGATTTTCAACACTAGCTTCACAGCTAGGTCGAATTCATTCGTTTCTGGGAGGACAATCCTTGCGGCCATCTGCTCTGATCGGTAGTTTTTCGTGTTTTATCCAATCAACACTGGGCGAGTGCCGAAGCACACTCTCACAAACAGTCCACAGTCTTTCCTTCCTCTCCCGTGTCAAAACCTCACACCCTAGTTACACATGCACTTCACTATTACACATGTCTGGAGCTTAGAGCTTGTCCGATCTTTCCTTCCTCTTCCTTGTCCTATCCTCACTCCTTACACACACATTTACACTAACATGCACTACACTACCAAACATGTCGGGAGACCGTCGGGAACTTACAGCTTGTCCCGGCTGGGGCGGTGCCCCGCTGCTGGGAGAGTCCTGGTTAGGGGGAAACCCCGCTAGCCGACGGTAAGTCGTCGCCGGATCTCGCCAACCAGCGGGGGAAGATCATCGCCATCTCCCGATGAAAAACATGCACTACGCTTACGGGACTAATGACCTAACCTGTTGACGCGCTCGGAATCACTAAACAACCACCGGGAGCGGTAGCTCAGTGCATCAACTGATGTCACTGCAGCGCCTCTGACCAGGAGGTCCTAGGTTTGAGTCCTGACGGCGTCAGGATTTTCGACACTAGCTTTTCAGCTGGGTCGAATTTAGTCGTTGTCTGGAGGAGAATTCTAGCGACCGGCTGCTCTGATCGGTAGTTTTCCGTGGTTTCTCCGATCAACACCAGGTGAATGACGGAGCAGTACAAACGTGTCACGGATCACGCGCGATATTTCCTTCATCTTCCTTGTCCTATCCTCACCCCTTACACACACATATGCACTACACTACCAAACATGTCGGGAGACCGGTCGGGAACTTTACAGCTTGTCTCGGCTGGGGCGATGCCCCGCTGGTGGGAGAGTCCTGGTTAGGGGGAAACCCCGCTATCCGACGGTAGGTCGTCGCCGGATCTCGCCAACCAGCGGGGGTAGATCACCGCCATCTCCCGATGAAAAAACATACACTACACATACGGGACTAACGATCTAACCTGTTGACGCGCCCGGAATCACTAAACAACCAACCAACCAAACTAAATATTCAATCAAACAACGTATGTGTCATACACGTATCTCTGTTTCAAATCCAATGTTTTTGTGAAAATGAATAGCATTATTGGGTACTGGCTGCGTGACCTGAGGGCGCATAGTGTTGCTAAGCGGCATCCGCGGCGGCGTGTGCGCGCGCGCGGGCTCATGCCGCGGCGCGTTATTTGGGTCGGGGAGCGCGCGCGTGGCGTGCGCCGACGCACAGTCACGCGCGCGCGTTCACTCACGCGTGCGTCCGCGCGCGCGCCGCCGCCCACTCGCTCCACTTCGCCCCTTCGCCCGCCGTCGCGTCGCACGGCGCGAGCGCGCACGTGACGCAATGTTATCTCATTCCGGGGATGTAAACGCGTCGGAATAAACTCAAGGGTACACCACAACATGACTGCCCTTTAAATAAGTTGTTGTTGAATAAATGTCCAGATAATGGACTCTTTATTTTGTAGATAACGCAGCAAGTAACTATATTACTTTTCATGATCTTTTAGGGTGATCTTTTGGTGTGATTCATGATCTTTTAGTGTGAGATAAATTATGATGATATTTATTACGTCCTGTTTTTAAAGAAAATTAATGGAGGATGGTTGTCGGCTAGTTTAATACTTTTATGATTGGTATTAACGTTATTGTTTTATAAAAACGAAGAGAAAAATTGTGTGTGTGTGTGTGTGTGTGTGTGTGTGTACTGAGAGAGAGTGAGGGCGCGAAGTAGAAAATCTTATTTTCTTAAACGTCAAATGAGAATATGAAGTACCTCTAATTCGCTAATTTGCAATGGCACATTTGCAAGTTATGATAGCAATAGTTAATGCGCCTGGAAACAATCTCTATCTCTCTGTCTGTCTGTCTCTCTCTCTCTCTCCCTCTCTTTCTCTCGTTCTTTCGTTCTCTCGTTCTCTCTTTCTCTCTCTCTCTCTCTTTCTCTCTCTCTGTCTGTCTCTGTCTCTGTCTCTCTCTCTCTCTCTCTCTCTCTCTCTCTCTCTCTCACACACACACACATACACACACAATATACTATAACACATTCAGTATTTTATGTTGCCAAAGGCATAACCTGACTTGTACACCTGATAACTCAGAAATTTTACAAAACGTCTCTTTTAAATGTTAACGAATCATGTGTTGTCCGCAGTGGTACTTTAGGATGTCTGAAGAGGTACCAGGAAATTACGTAATTTACGCATGTTTAGAATGTGTGATAAGCGTTCAACTGTCGTAACTGTTATGAAGGTTTGAAGTTATTTCGTGACATGTACAAAAGCTTATACGCGTGAAGTTGGGTTTGATCAGCAAAAGAACCGAAAAAACGTGAACCGAAATCTTGGTACAATGTACTTAATATTATTTTCGGACATAATTATTATCCTGAAAAAGGAATTTGTAATTAATATGAAATTGTGATTGAAATTCAGAAATTTTACTTTGTTCAGAAATTTTATTTCCGTGACAATAGTTTGTGTAGAATAATTTCAATTTTCCCGAAAAATGAATGATTTTAATTTTATATGAAACGTCCCTGAAAAGTAACATTTATATTGAAGGAATGAACTTATTTAGAGCAACCGCCAATGCGAGCTTCAAAGGACACCGGTAAAATCCTTGTACGTAGGGTTTTCTTTCTTTTTTGGGGCACATGGTCCCCATGTTTGCCAAATGTTTGCAACTCGTGGCCTCTCAAGGGTCCGACGTCAGAGCCATCGTCCCATTCCGGCCTCGGGGCCCGCGTGCCCGTGCTTTCCGCGTGCGCGGCGTGCGACCGCGTGGGCGCGCGTGACGAAGTGCGGGCGTGGGCGGCGTCGACTGTCACTGACAGGTGACGTCACGGGACCTTGACTGACACGAGGTCACCGCCCCCCTCCCGCGACTCCCCGTTGGCGCAGGGCCTAACCCTGACGGCGCCGGGGCCGATTAGGCAAGTGGGGCCAGGGTTACTTTGCTCATGGGCAGCCCGCCTGCATAACGTAATCATGTGACTTAAGTATTCTTTCTCCGTAATTTTGAACCATTCGAGAACTGGTACAGTAGTTTCCGCGTCCGTAGTTATATGATGACTGTCTAGGCTGTCTTTTCAATTTGTAAATATTTCGGTCAATCACTCGTGTTCTTCAGGAATTAAATTTTAATCGCGACAATGCCAGTTTTCAACTCTGGAGAATATCAGAACCAAAAGGTTTGCTCATGATGCGTCTCCCAAACAGCCGTGAAGGCCCTAAAAACAGAAGCTATTCCGTAATAAAATGCACGAACATAATCTACCTAGATATACTATAAGAGAAAAGCTTGGGATTTCATGGTCCTATAACGCAATTTGGGAAACAGTAAGGTATTAACATATTTGCGAACCTCGACCTTCTCCTTTGTCTCTGTAAGTAGTTTGAAATTAGCTTCTTTATACTAGATACTGTTGGAGAATATGATAAATTTTGCCTTAACGTAATTTCAGTCTTAATGGACATACGACTATCTTGTCTTGAGGCATAAAATAGAATAAGTATTAACGTAGTAGAAATAGAAAATATAAATTACCATCTATACTCGGTTAAGGGAGATGAACTTAATTTAGTAAACAATAGACAACAGTTCAGCCTCCAGTTGTAATAATTTGTAGCAATATATTTTTATGCTCATTCCATGTAATTATTTTGTATTATTAGAGATATGAAATTGGTATTTTTGCCGTTACTAGAACTATATTGAATTCATAATTAATCAGCGCGCATGTTAGCTAACACCGGGCCCCATTTCGGTTACATTGCATTTTGACTGACAGGATTGGCATCCATCTTGATATTCTAAACAAAACTACCACAATAGAGAGAATAAAGAACATTGTCATTAAATAAATTTTGTGTATACTGCGAAAAGGTTAATTTAATCTCGAATTTTAATTTTTGTGAAATGTCAACTGTGCAAAGCAAAGTACCACTTCTGGTTCTGCTTCATGAAATCCTAAAAATGTTTTCACTCACCAAAACAGGAATACTGCACAAGGAGCCAGGAACTTAGGTATAACCGAACTCGAATCTCACCTAAAAACACACAAAAATTATTCTAGTTTTTGCTAAAAAAATAAATAATCTTCTAATATTAATATTTTTCAATGGCGCGGTACGCCATGGACAATGGAGTTGCAAAGATACTTTATAGGGAGGTACAATTTACAAATCGGGATAATAAGTTCTAACTCTGAAGTCTCCTAACTATCTGAAAGATGTAGTTCATGATTATCTGAAAGAAAAGTAGAAATCGAAAACTATAGCTGAGATACTCTCAAATTCATCAATAATATAAAAAATATACCCCTGTTAAAATATTGTAGCTAGTTAAGTGAGTTACACTTCTGTCTTTCCATCGGGTAAATTGTGGGCAGGGGTGAAATAACGACCTCTAAGTTTCAGCGAATGAACGATCCTGAGTGTCCGCCCCAGTGACTCTCCCATATATCAGGTATGTGTGTTACGAATTTAAGGACGTAGACATGACTAACGCCTTTTTTTGACAGGGAGGATATTTAAGTGGTCGCATTTCGACAGCGGGCTGAGAAAGTTACACATAACGGTACCAACAACATCCAAATTCCAGCATCCCGTGTTACATTAAGAGCCCACTCTTTGGCGACGATCAGTCGTGACTTTTGATGTGAGATCACGCTCTTCGTATTATAGCGGATCCAGTAAGAGAGGTAGATCCTCTAAAATGTCGTTAAATGAAATTATCAAAAAAACAACAACAAATAACAAGACAAAATAAAGAAGCGCGATCACGAAGTAAATTAACATACAAACTTATTAGAAATTGTCTGTTAGGGACAAAAAATTACCTTTATAAGTGTAAAAATGTCTAATATAACTTTGAAGCACATCATGATTTGGCTAAATTCGCAAAGACAGTTTCGAGTTCGCCTTTGAATACCGAGGTTCAATTAGCGGTAGATGTTTATGAAAATTTGCGATACACAAAATAGACTTGCGGCCAGTTTTCGAGGGTTTATGCCGCTTTCCCTGCCAAACATTCCACGATTGCCCCCTCACCATTGAAATCGAATTATCGTCCATAACTCATCGAACAATCCGTCCGTCTCTCCTGCTACAATAGCACAGTAGCAACACTTCCATTCAACATTGTTGATCGGTAGAACCTAGGATTCGATCCCCGACAATGGCGGATTTTTTATACTTATTATTTTCTATTTCGATCAAATTCTGCTACTATTGGGTAAAATTATGAACAACTTGATGCTCTGATTGGTAAATTTTCATAGTTTCTCCGATCAATTTCAGGTGAGTGGAAATGATACAATACCCTACACACTCTTCCTCACACACATACACAAAACACACAACACATACTTAAATTAACTGTACTGCTACACATGTCGGGGGACCAGTCGGGAGTATAGAGCTTGTTGTGGCAGGAGGGGGGAGTCCACTGCTGAGGGAGATACTTGGAGAGGGAAAACCTACAATCCAATGTTTAGGTCGATCCCGGAAATCACGAAACAGTGTGGGAGGTTCACCACCATCTCCCGCGCTAGGACAAGCTCTACGCTCCCGACCGTCCGCCTATATGAGTGGTGGTGTAGTGCTTGTAAGGGTAATTGTGTGCTAGAAAGGGATGAGAATGGACAAGGAAGAGGAAGGGAAGATCGCTCGCAGTATTTGTTAGAGTACTGCTCCGACATTCGCCTGGAAATGATCGAAGAAACCTCGGAAAACTACAGATCAGAACAACCGGGCGCTAGATTTCAGGCAGCGGTGGAAACGACCTAGCTGTACAGGTGAAGAGACCCTTAATATAAGGAGGCTCCACGCATTCGTTATTCGGCGAGTAGCGAGCAACCGCTTGCCGAATCCCAAGTAGTGTGGATGAGTTGCTTGCTATTTGCCAAGGAACAAACATTCGGTGCTCGTCCTACCCACCGCGTGTCGGTCTGTTGCACACATCAAAGGAAGCGAACATTTGCCGAGCACATCAGCTGCTCGCCATACACCGAGCAGTCGCTCCCTACTCGCCGAATACCGAATGTGTACCACACATACGTCATTTGCCGAGCAGCGAGCTCGCCCAATACCGAACAGCTGATGTGTTCGGCGAATGTTCGTTCCCTTTGCAGTGTCCTAAAGACCGACACGCGGTGGGTAGGGCAAACATCGAACGATCGTCACTCGGCAAATAGCAAGCAACTCATCCACACTACTCGGGATTCAGCGAGCGGTTGCTCGCTGTTCGCCGAATAACGAATGTGTGGAGCTGTCTTTTGACGAGAGCGGTCGCGATTTTCGACGCGAGGGCCCGCCCTCCACGCGGAGGACTTCCGGCGCGTCCCGCGGGCGCCTTCGTAGCGGTTCGGCACAGATTCCTGGCCCCATTCAGCGGCTCTGACAGGCGTTCGCGAGGGCCCCCGAAAGCGCCCGCGGCGCGGCCCCTCTCGTCTCTTTTCGGCGCCGCGTTGGGCGACAGCGCCCGCTCAAAGAGCACGCGAGGGAGCGCACAAAGCCCCCGAACAAGCGGGGCGCGCGTGGACCTGGCGGAGGCGCCTTACGGACGAGCGCTGTCCGTTCCACGGCACTTTTGATCCCGTTCGTTCCGGTCTGTTCTTGCGTTTGCGGGGTCTTCGAAATTTGCACAAAGAGTACACTCTCAGAATTTTCTGCATTACTTTTAATGTAAAGTACATGAAAGTAATTATCATGAACGTAAATTAAATTTAATGTACACGTACAGTAACTTTAATGCACATGCACATTAAATTTAATGTACGTATACATTAAATTTAATGTACGTATACATTAATTTAATGTACGTGAACAATTAAATTTATTGCAGGCAAGTAAATTAAGTCAACAGTTGTATATGAAATCTACATTGATTTTAATGTTCGCATTAAATTTAACGTACAGGTACTACATTAATATCCCTTTAATGTACAAGGTATATTAAAATTCATGTACATTAAATTACATTAAATTTAATGTAATTTCTGACAGTGTACTGAAATACCATATTATTGTGAATTAAAAGTTTCTTCTTCTTTTCATTCTTATTGTTCTTCTTCTTAATATTATTATTCCGAATTTTTCACTCTCTGCACTACGTGCAGGAACATTCACCTGACCATTGATCGTCTAGGCTCGGTCGATCTCGCAGAGGCAAGACACGAACGAATGTTACTCTCTAGACATTTCAGTCAATTGTTTCCCAATTAGTAGTACATCCCAGGAATTCTCTTACTATTCTGCAGCTGTCCAGTATTACTGCTTCCTGCATTTTCTCTATGCATGAAAATGGTAATTCCAATATTTCAATTGCATGCAATGTGTGTTTTGAGATTAATCCTGTGGTGAACATGTTTATCAATTATATGCGATATTCTGAAGTCTCCAATGATGACCAGTGTCTTGAGTCAGCGGTACATATTTCTGAATTTTCAAGTTATACTTTATTATTATTATTATTATTATTATTATTATTATTATTATTATTATTATTATTATTATTATTATTATTATTATTATTGTATAATCGCACACTTCGGTACGTAAATAGAAGTCACACATCTATCACAGCATAACTACCAAATTACTAATTACTAATACGTGTTATAAATGAATCCTATATCAATAAAGAAAATTAATAGTTATCATAAAGACGACAAACAAATACTACTTTATTTGTACAATACAGAAAGATATATTTACATTGATGATTAATTGGCCTAAAAACTTCCTTTACTTTCCAGAAATTTCCTGACTCATAAGCATGTACTGAGAAAAACAGATTTCTGGAGACTGATGGCGGTACTTTTTAATTCTGAGTGTTTCTAATGAGTACTTTAAGGTTCTTGAAATGGCACCCATTACTGAAATAATGAGAAGACTACTACTACTACTATTATTATTATTATTATTATTATTATTATTATTATTATTATTTTATAATAATAATAATAATAATAATAATAATAATACTTATTATATAATTTAATGATAACTTATGTTTAAATAAGAAATAGTGAATATTTTTCCCTTTCATTTTCCTTGTTCTGAATGTTTTGCGTGGGAACGTGTTTCATTACAGCTGTTATTTGTTATTACGTTTTGTTTTCAATTTTACATTTTGCTTGGGAACATACATTGTTTTTTGTTCATAGCGAGTTCGAATAAATGGGAAGTTTTATTAATTTTAGACAGAATTAAAGGCCAGGTAAACAGAAAGTTGGGAGATGAAGTAAAAAAAAGTTAGGTGGTTGAAAAAATAAGTTAGTAAACAAATCGTAGTAATAAACGCCACGACGAGACGAACAGTGAAGAATAATCGAGAGACACCTTCAAATGGAGCTCGTGAGAAAATTGCCGTCTTGAGTGCTTTTCATAAATTGATGGTAACGATTATGTTCATCGAGAGTGGTGGGGTCTGTCAATTTATTAACAAATAAAAAGGAATTAAAGTAATGACGAATATTTGGAACATCTAAATCATCAGTAAAAAATCCAGCCACGTGATATTTCATGGTGAAAATCTTTCTTCTATCTAAGGAAATCCATTAGATGATACAATTTAACTTATCACAAATAAAGAAACCGGAAAGTGTAAACAAAATTAACATGATATAAAACAAGATTATTTTAGGAATAAAATACTAATTTATCATATTTATTACTAGCAGCATCACCCATCAATTGCTTTATAAAAGAAATTGCTAAATAACTTGCAATATGGAAAGATAAATGATCGATGGAAAGTACGTGCCGGGCATAATGTCGCAATGTCATTTTGAGCGCAAACTTATGTCAAAAATGCAAGAGATAAATAGCCACATTCAAGTAATAACATTGCTCTCATTACTAAACTTTCCAAACCTACAAATCATGAAAAATGAGGACCCACTTGAACGCCGAAATTGACCTTTCTAAAACACAGCAGACAATTTCAAACTCTCTAAAACTCTAATCAAACTCATCTGTAATTTTCAAAAGGTGACGATAATATCTGCAACTTTATTCATTTAAACTTACATAAATAAAGTTAATTTTGGAAAGATGTTTTAACACTTACTACTGTAATGCGACGTTAAGAGTTCTTCGTAAATGAAATTATCTTAATCTCTCGTTATGACAATAGAGGGTGCTTGAGAACCGCCACACAATTAGTAGATGTATCCTACAATTGTCGAGCAGTCAACACCTGCTTCTGAATATCAGGCGATATCTTCACTTAAAGCCATTAAAAAGTTGTAGTACCGACCGTATAAAATCGTTCACGATCAAATCATCTAGCATACGCTGGTTGAGCGTCAGTGGAATTGGACTCGGCTACCCAGTCGCCCTCGCCCCGCACCGTCTTGTCGGAATGTATATCGCCTTTGACGTCTCGCTAATGGCTGCACAGGGCGGGAAAACATTTCCTCTCCTTTCATCTCCCGGCCGGGACATGAATAATGGGGTGGCGGGGAGCCTACTTTCCATGGACTCTCCGCGGGCGGGCCGGCGGGCGGGTGCATGGACCCCCGACGCTGTTGTGCGCAGTTGTGTGCTGTTGTGCGCTCCCGAGCGCTTTCAAGTTCGCTCGCGAGCCCGCCCACCCCGTTCCCACCCCGCCCCATTCACTCGTAGCTCGCTCAGTCCCGCCTATTCTGTTCTGCCCGCGCTGACGGACCCGCTTCGGATGCACCGCGCCGCCCACCCCGCTCCGCCCCGACCCGTCCCACCCCATTCCCCGTACCTCGCTCAGTCCCGCTCCGACTGGCCCGCTCCGCTTGTCCCGCTCCTCCCACCCCTATCCGCCCGCCCCGCTCCGCCCCGCTCCGCCCAGCTCCGCCCCGCTCCGCCCCGCTCCGCCCCGCTCCGCCCCGCTCTACCCACCCGCTCCGCTCACTCGCTCCGCCCACCCGCTCCGCCCACCTCTCTCCACTTGCCCCGCTCCGTTCCGCCCGCCCCACCCGCGTCACTGTCCCGCTCCGCTCCGTCCCGCTCCGCTCCGCCCCGCCACACTCCGTCCGCCTCGCCCTGCCCATCCCGACCACTGTGCTCCGCCCTCGCCGCTCTGCCCGCCCCGCTCTGCCCGCCCCGCTCTGCCCGCCCCGCTCTGCCCGCCCCGCTCTGCCCGCCCCGCTCTGCCTGCCCCGCTCTGCCCACCCCGCTCTGCCCACCCCGCTCTGCCCATCCCGGTCCATCCGCCCCCTTCCGTCCGCCTCGCTCCGCCTAGCCGCTGCGCCCGCATCACTTCCCTCGGCCCTGCTGGCTCGCCTTGTCCGCCCCGCTCCGCGTCGCCTGCCCACTCCACTTCTCTCAGCCCGTCACCCTCCGCCTTCCCCGCCTAGACCAGCCCTCCTCCTCCCTGCCCCGCCCACCTCGTGCCTGCCCTACCCTACACCGATCAGCCCCGCCCCTCTCAGTACCTCCTCTACCACCTTGCTCTCTCCCGCCCCGCCCCTCCTCGACTACCCCCGTCTGCCCCGCTTCGTTCCGCACCGTCCCTCCCCGTCCCTCCCCGTCCCTCCCCGTCCTCCGTTCCTTCTCGCCCGCGGGCGCATTGTTCATCGCCCACCGCCGCCGCCGCCCACGCCGCGGGGGCGTCTGTGCACGTGGCGCCTCCCGCGCTCCCAGGGCTCCCTGCTACTGGCATTCTTGACGGCTGTCGCGTTCACATGGAATTCATACGTGTTTGCGAGAAGGTGAGAGTGTGCAAGTGAGAGTGCGCAGGTGAGAGACTGGCGTGGTTGTGAGGCTGCCGAACGGGCGAAATCTAGATGTTAGGTCTGCAGACAATGCTATTTATTGCTAAGTTGTTGTCTTCATGAATAAAATCTGGAATATTTTGTTGTTTTTGTTGTCATGAGTTGAATCTTCTATCTCTGCTTCATTTCTTTCATCTGAAGAGTTCCTCCAAATCATATGCGGCTGATAAACTTAAGATAGGTGCAATATTAAAAAAAACACTGGTAATAATTAGTGTAGATTGCACTCTTTTCTAATGTATCATCATTATTAATTTTCAAATATAATTGATATAACCTTTAGCATAGGTTTCTGGCTCTCAAATGCGCATTCGAGTCAAAAAGGTTTTCCAGTAATTCAGTTCTGGTCTGAAACACACCTCACAAGCTCCAATTGTGCATGTCCCAAAGGTTTGTGACAACTATTGTGACGATTTCCGTGAAATAACTGGATTACTTCTGTGCTCTGCGAATCGAACGAAATTACTATCGGAGTATTGTACAGACTTGTTTGCCCGACCTATACCACTAGATTGAGTTTCGGTTGAATCCACTTTATTTTTTTCCATTGGTGTTTTCATTGGTGTCGTTTTTTCCAACACTCCGTTACTAACAAGCTCGATTTACAAACAACCCGCTCGAAAACGCTCTCACGTATTGGCGGGGGTACTTCGTTCGCAGTCTTTTGTCCTGGCCTTGGTGATTTCCGCTGCGCTGCCGCATTGTCCCCGGTGACCGTCTGCGCTTTTGAGGCTGCGCACAGTGATCCAGGGTGCGAATTGTTGGGAAAGATGCCGAGATCATCCCTCTAGGGAGTCCTATGTGCTGGAATCGTTATTAAGGACATTTGGTCGATTGGTTTGTTAGTTGTTCTGGGCGCGTCAACAGCATAGATCATTATTCCCGTAAGTGTAGAGAATGTTTTTCCTCGGGAGATGGCGGTGATCTTTCCCCGCTGGATGGTGAGAGATATGCTTAATACGAGATGTATTTGATAAGAAAATAAAAGAAATATTTGTCAGAGAAACTTCATATTCATCGTGCGTTAGTAAAATTAAGTTAATATTTGAGAGCAACTATCAGCAACAGATTTCATCAATTTCTTCTGCAATATTCATCCATAATTTCGAAAAAAATATCTTTTCTTCCACAAATATTTCTTCCACAAATATTTTCGTTCCTAAACTATTGAAACAAGTTATATTATGTACCTGTTAAAAGACTCAACTTGGGCAAATAATTCAAGTTATTTGGTACCGTTCTACCGAGTTGCAGGGTCAGAACGCGATGAACCGGTTTCCAGGACGTATCAGATGCTGTGCAATCATATCTGCTCTCTAGTATTGAACATGTTTCGGCCGAAAAGAGTTGAAAATGGTAGTGTAGTCGCGAACGCAATTTCAGCCACACATAAATCCACACTGACAAGGTGGCTCGACGTATTTGGTATTAGGCGAGTAGCGAGCAAATGCTCGCCCAGACCCGAGAAGCCCAGATGCACGGCGAACTTTCGCTGCCCGTGTCCACAAGACCGACTCGCCGCGAGTAAAGGCGGCTCCTCACATTCGTTATTCGGCGAGTAGCGAGTATCCGCTCGCCGAATCCCGAGTAGTGTGGAGGGGTTGCTTGATATTTATCGAGTGACGTACATTCGGTGCTCGACCTACCCACCGCGTGGCGGTCTTTAGAACACATGAAAGGAAGCGAACATTTGCCGAGCACATCAGCTGTTCGGGATTGAGCGAACAATAGCTCGCTGCTTGGCGAATGCCGAATGTACGGAACCGCCTTACGGCGAGCACCGAATGTTTGGCGCGAATTATCCACACTACTTGGCATCTGGCGAGCGGGTGCTCATTGCTCACCGAATGCTAAATGTGTAGAGAGGCCTTTAGAGACTACTACCGGACAGACGTTGTTATGCCCTTCATCTCCCTCTTTCTCCTTCCCTCGCCCTCGTCCTCCCCCGTCTCTCTGTCCCTCCTTCTCTATTCGTCTCTCTCTGTCTCTGTATCAGTCTGACTCTGTATCTGTGTGTGTGTCTCTCTCTCTCTGCTTGTCTCTGTCTCTCTCTGTCATTCACATATAGTTGTAGATTCTGGACGTGTCTGCGCAAGAGGGGTAATATCGAGAAGCGTCGGTCCGGAAAAATGTATTAGAATGTTCTAGAAGATCTCATCCTGTAGATTATGGTGTCAGAAACGTTTCTTTGCGGCCTTTGTCCTCAAATTTTTAGTTTTTAATGCCCTAAAACGCTTCTTTTAGAATTTATTTAACGATATAGATTAAAAATGCCTCAGGGTGTTGCGGGTTGCGTTTGATTCGAATATTTAGTTTTGTTCTACAGCACCATCTAGTGGAGTTACAACAAAATTAAGAGCCCATGAACCTTCTGGGTGAAAAAACACGTAGATGTGCCAACTTTCAAGAAGATTGGCCACACGGTGCCGGAGTTAACCGCTCTTATATGTACCACCATCCACTTTCATGTATATAGATTCACACCACTGTGGGGACTGACGCAGCGCAGCGTTGCAGCCGCCGAGTGCACCGCCGAGCAGAGCCGCGTCGTGCCGCGCCGCGCCGCGCCGGCGGTTCGTTAGCCCATGAAATCGCCCTCCGCCGGCGCCGCCACCGCCGCAAAAACTCCCGCAGACCACGGCCGTCGACATTCCCCGCTCGTAAAGATAGAGCTGGGTCTAGACGTTTCAGCTGAAAGCAGGGCTGCGCGCGCCCTTGCGGTGGATCAGACCCCGGCATTCCCGACTTTTTTATCAGCTTCTTTGTCTCAGGTCCATAGCCGTTATTGTTCTACACTCTCATTTAATTGATAACTTTCCATGAGGCAAAAAGACCTAAGACGGTGCTATTAACGTTAAATCTCGTTCTTGTTTATGTAATTGAAATTGCTCGTAACTCAATTTAAGAACGCAACCGAGGACAGAGAGCGAATAAAACACTTTTTGGCTTATTAGATAGGCTTAATGTAACTAAAAGGGTTGAAGACGTGACCGAAATAAGTCCACAGAAGATGATATTTTTTACAACACATTGTACATAATTCACGATAAACTTCGTATGCAGAGATATAAAGTGTTAATGTTATTAACTTTATAACATGCCCTAATTTTGAAAATAAACAACAATGTAGTTGTTTTGGTTGTGATAAATCATGGAATAGGTTAAAAATTTAACGAAATATTTATTTTCATCACAATAAAATCTATAGTGCAAAAATTTGTTTTATTGTAATTATCTTAACTCTTGTAAGAAAGATATCGTTCTTGGAGATGAAGCATTAATATTTCACATGGACGACTCAGCCGCCACAAGTTAACAAGCTGAAACCAGAGACGGCAGCGTCTTCTCGTAACGAGGCCCCGTGCCTCCCGTCAGTCTGTTCGGCGCAAACCGGTTTCCCGGAAGGCTCCGAGCAGATCTCTGGGGAAATACCTGGCGAGCAGTGGCGCTCGGGCGTGGGTGCGCGATCTCGCTCTCCCTCGGGATCACCGGGCGGCGTCTCTGAGAGGGCGCATCGAAGAATGGAGGGCCGTGAACGCGGTTTCACAGGTACGCAGGCGGTCGGGCGGTCGCCAAAAAGGGTCCCCTCCGTTGGGGTCCAGTGGTCCCCGTGGAAGGAGGTCACGCAGGTAGCGGACGAGGTGCGGGCCAGGGGGCGGGGGCGGGGGCGGGGCAGCCGGATCGGCCGACAGGTGATCACCTGCCCGGCGCCCGCCAACCACCGCTGCGCACTTGTCGCCTCATCCGGGGACTCTCGCCCAGCATTCTCTGCCGTGGTCGGCGTAGGAGGAGCCGGGAAAGATGCTTCCAGCTGTCATGTACTTGACGTCAGTGTCATTTCAAAGGGAACTAGATTTAAACTTCTCCCCATATCATCTCATGCTTCTCTTATAACGCTCCTCGATTCTAATGTATTAATTAACAAAATAAGTGGTCGTAGAGAAACGTCAAACGTGTAACAAGCTTAAATTACTGAAAATTACATGAAGCATAAATTATGAAAAAATACCATAGATTTTCGATGACAAACATGACTAATTATGACATCAACGGCCATGGATTTTGGTCGATGAAGTTTGTATTTGGTATGCCTTTTATGATAGTATCTATTCTTATTTTAGAAGGAAAACAATATTTGAAACTTTATTCGACTGCAACGTCAATGTTTTATTCTTGGAAAATGTGTAAGTAATGAATGAAAGTTTTCACTATTTAATTTTATAGACCATCCCTTTAAAGTGCGTATTTTGTGCTATAATACATTGTAATAAATATTATTAAGTATTTTATTATGTTTATTACGTGAATTTAAAAATAATTTTTCAAGCACTAAGCACTATGATTGTTCAATTAATTCCATACATTAATTCGATTCATAAACATAATAATTCATATAAACTTAAGAATATCACATTCTACGATTACAACTACTTCTTATAATTGATTGAAATTTTTCTGGATTTTTGTTCAAAATACTGCTAGTAGAACATTCAATGCATTGAAAGTGTCATTCCAAACAATGTCTTGTTTACAACTTTACTGTGCTGTAAGTTCATTTTGAGACTAGTGCAATTCACTTGTGAATGGAAAACAGGGGATATGCTAGAGAGCAACGAGAAAGCTAACTTTCCGTTTTCTTGTTTATTTTCCAGTTCTCGAGATGTCTATGAAAACTTGTTTTAACAATAACGCAAATTTGCAAAGGAGGAATACAATTATTTACTTTAACTTATCAATTAAGTTTGGAAGTATTTGTCTTCCGGATTGTTTTACGTAAATATGCTAATGTTACCATACCTCCCAATGCATTTTTAAAATTATATTACGGTTACTGTTCTCATTCTGATTTCTAAAGCGCTTGTTACAAAGTTATTGTGATTATGACACTGTGGAGTAATTTTTAGTGTTATAATGGTTATTCTATTGGCCAATCGAAAAAACACAAAAATATTGTTGAGGTAATACAGCTCTTGAAATATATATGGCGGCTGTTCTTGAATGTGGACACTTTCTACACCTAACACAAAACCACTTGTCGAAAGCAATGTAATAAAATGCCTTCACTTTTATGATATGATTATTTTACGTATGCTAAACTCTGGGTTGTAACAAAAATTATCTTTTGAAATGTTGTCAGCCCAATGTTTCAACTGGTGATCTACTGTGTTAATAATTTAGGTCATATGAAATTGATACAACATACCGTAGGAAAATCTCATCTTGGTAGCTGTAGAGTGAACAATAGTAAAACCTATTAATATCATGGTGGCATCAAAGAATATCATCACTTATATTTTCTTCCACACTTAATTTTACCTTGCCAGACATCGTGGCTGAGTTGAAGAGGCGTTCGATTTGAACATAGGATTCAAACCATTAAAAACGTGAAAAGACGACTGGCCTTTAAGCGTGGGCGGAGGCTACGACAGAGACCGTAGGCATTTCTTTCGTGGCAACTGCGCATGTGCAAGCCCGAGCTGCCCGTGAACAACAATGGGCCGGGTGAGCGTGTGGGCCGACTGCCCGGGGCGCTACAATTGGCAGCCGCCCGGGCCAATTAGAGGCAACGCCAACCTCGTCGCGTCCGCCGCCGCCGCCAGCACCTCGGCGGGCCGAGTTCCTTGCCCTCCGCCGCCGCCGCCGCCGCCGCCGCCGCCGCCGCCGCCGCCGAGCGCAGAGGCCGTGGGGCGTGACGCGCCGCTGCTGCATGCCTCCGACGGCCGGGGGCCCCCGCCTTCGCTACGTGCAGCTGTGATACTCATAGCCGAGCAGTACTCAGAACGTCATGATCATTCGAGAGTTGGACTCGCGTCGGGGGAATCACTAATGCTCCTATAGTAATTCCGCACGGGTGGGTCATAACTCATAAATTAAGATGAGCCAATCCCAGCCGTATCTTCAGTTTCAGAGACGGGGTGGTACGGAATTAATATCAATCCGATTCGAAGTATTTCACGAGTATTCCTATGTGCAATATTCCTACGAGTAATTTATCTGTAAATTTTCCATTTTTCTTGCAGTATAATACAGCTTTTATCATTTTTTTAGAAGCATCTCGGCCCCCCTTCCTTTCAGTTTACACGTTACGGTAATCAATCGTACCTATACATTAATACCTTGCAGGTTAACGTTCTTACCAATTAGATTTCATGTAATATTATGTTTGTGAAGGAAACTCAGGTTTGTCTCTTTACCAAAAGTGAACGGTTATCTGAAAAACATGATCATCCCGGCTCGCGTCGTGGTCACAAAAATGGTTCCAGATAACAAGAAGGAAAATGACACACAACGGTATTTTCTACTCTTATCATAACAGCTTAGTAGGAGAAAACAGGAAGAGAAAATCATAGTTAAGATGTCATAAATTCCAGCAACTAGGAAATATTATAGGATGCTATTTCTTTGTAATGATGACTTCTCTCATTATAACGAGGCAACAATTTGATTGGTTTTAACTGAAACGATTTCATTGCAATTAAATGTGAAAAAACTAATAAAATTGAAAGTTTTGTTAAAGGAGAATATATAATTTTGCAATTACCCTCCGAGATTGTTTCTCATAGGTCTTAAAATTGCATACACTATCATTCAAAAATATTATTTTAATTTTTAAGTACTCAACAAATAACTGGAAATTGAAAAAGAATTTATCATACAAATATTGATGGTGAAAAATGGGGTGATTAACTATTGGGACCGGAATCATCTATGGATTTGTGAACGGTTGATTTTATGGAGTGTGGGTAATATAAAAGAATGCTTTCTATATAATAGTAAAATCACATTTATCTTGGAAGATATATGGCTCTATATTTAGGAAACTGGCAGTGTTGTCAACCATTTTTATTTTACTATTGAAACGTCTATACTTCACAAAGCGTATTTATAAATGTTTTGTATCTTTGTTTTATTATCACAGTGACAATTGATATATTCAATTTATTTTGTTGATTAGTATTTTGGGGAATTATCTTACTTAGTTCATCCAATGTTCCTTCAAATTTGCACAGAACACACTCTGACCTTTGCTACTTGCGATGAACTGTTGCAAGGAAACAAATTCTAAGGCCTAACACTGTTCTTAAAAGCATTAAAATGCTGGATCAGCCTGATAATCTAACAATGGCATATTCTCATTCTTTTCTCCAGAACAAATAACACGGTATCTTAGAGAGGAGCGTCTTCTCCTAAGCGAAATCAGCCTTGCAGATCGTGCTGCTGTTTGGTTTCCATTGGGAAATTTGAAGAACAGTCACACAGAATTATCTTTCCTGCTAATCTCCACTCATCTCCGACGTAAATTGAGAAGATATAACCTAAAATGCTCATTATCTTTGGCCATGTGAAGACTCAAACGCACAGATAGTCAAAGAACTCGACAGTACAACCTTCAAGGGAATATACATCAAGTCAATGGTATACCACAAGAAATATTACATTACATAAAACAAATAAAAGATTGGACTTACTCGTACTTTTTAAATCATTCCACTGAACAAGAATTTAGAATTGCCATTTACAGTTCTTGTATCATATATTTCATTTTAATGACAACATACTTCTACTGCTTCTCGTTACAATAGAATGGCAAAATTATTCGTACTTCCTTCACCGTTTCTTCTTTTACTTTTTAACATTTCACCCCGTACCGTTGGAACTCATGATGAACTTGTACTTGTGATGTCTGTGGGATATTTCTAACGCTAACTATCACTGCTTATAAAGCATTTAGATTGTGCTAAATTAACACTAACAGTTTTTTTGTTTTTCCTCCGGACCAGGAATCATCGAGGTATCCCAGACAAGGGCACATTCTCCTAAGCGAATACTGACTTGTAGTTCCTCCACTACCTGTTGCTCCCACACTATACTCTTTAACGAACACAGTCACCCACAATAATTATCTTTCCCATCCAGCTTCTCAATCAGGCATTTCGCGCAGGAGGCAACGAGAACCGCGGATCCGAGATGGCAAAAATCCCGTTGGTCATACGGAGAGACTTCAACGCGCGGGTAGACGACGAACCCCGAGGGACCCTCGGGAGCGTCGACCTGCGCGTGATTAGTGCGCGAGCGTCCTGGAGCCGCGTTAATTTGAATCAAGACAACGGGTGCAGCGGTTATTAGCGTGTTTACCTGCCCCTCTCCACGCCACGCGCTTCCGGTTCTGGCTCGCGCGCACGCCGCACAGCGCCACCGGCGTCCGCGCGCCCGCTCGTTCTCACTTTTTAGGGAGTTATTACAGATGGTATGGGATGAAAGTGATCGATTTAACGGTGTTGCTAATATCTATTACGCGCGTTCTCACTTTTTAGGGGTATTAGAGATGGTATGGGTTGAAAGTGATTGTATAAATAGTGACGCTAATATATATATATATATATATATATATATATATATATATATATATATATATATATATATATATATATATATATATATATATATATAGAGAGAGAGAGAGAGAGAGAGAGAGAGAGAGAGACAAGTATTTCAGTGTCTATTGTTTTGGTCAAGGATTAATATATTCAATTTTGTCTTCACATTTCATATTAAAAATGAATAATTGAATAAGATGACACGCAGTACATACGGTTTGGTCATAATTTGTACGATTTCGATCCTAACAGTTTTATAAATAGTCGTAATGTTCCTCTTCGGTTCGTATGGGACTTAAATCTAATTAAGAATTACTAATAAACTACAAGTTTAAATTACAATAACCCCGGTAGATATTAACCAACATTGTTCCAACATTTTCGTAAACAAGGAAATAGCAAGTGGTGAATTATTTATTGTTTGTAGTGTTTTACGGTTGTGTACAAGTTAACCTTATAATACAATGGTAAAGTACTTTGTTCAGTCAATATATTTATTATAAATTACACAATAAACTCTGGCCGTTTTTCTAAATGTGACATTTGAATTCTCTAGCTATTATTATTTTGTTCGATTACCACTACTCTTCCTGTTCTTATTTTAGCACTTTATCATTTAAAAGTCATTTTTAGAACAATGACCGCGATGCAGAGGGACAGCTTTCTGGGAAGGAATCAGTGTTCTTTTGCCGTTGCTACCTGCGTCCATTTACCTGAAGATGAGAGCGCGGATAATGCCACCCCCGCAGAGGAGAGGAATGCTGTCCTGGGCGGCGCTGCTCCGGCAGACGGAAGCAATAGAAGGGCGGAATGCGACGTTGGAAACGCGGTAGAGTAAGGGAGAAGGAACCACAAGGAAATGAGACAAAGTGTGGACAAGGAGAGCGAGAAAAACCTATAGAAGTTAATGAAAGGGACAGTGATATTTGGTATGGGTGGACATAATGTGAAGTTGCGAGAATCGTAAGATGGAGATGGAAGAGAGGAAAAGCATAAGGCAAGCGTGGTTGAAGAAAGTGAAGCGAAACAAAAAAAAAGAATATAATTATGATAGTAAACTACGAAGGGAAAGGGGAGGAGATAATCAATGGAGGTAAGATTCAGAATTATTATGAAAGAAAACGAATTCTGTTAATCCTTTCGTGAAAAATTATCAGTAAAATCAGGAATTTCACGGAGAGGTATCTGCCTACTTGACTTCAAGAAAACGGAAAAGTCTATTTTCTCTTATTAGTGACATCTGAAAATCAACACTTCCCATCAGAAAGCACATGATAGCACAATCGCATACAAGAATCGCAAGAAATTTATGTTGAATTATTCAACAACAGAATAACATTTGGTTTCGAGAAATTCGGGAGCTACAAAATATATATTTTCACTCATTTAAATCTGCAATGGCCAATCTGCGTAGGTTGCTGCTGCAATCAATTAATCTAATACGCCGTGATTATGGCATGAAACACAATGGCAAACCTCTAAACATATCATTGATATCATAATTCATTAACTCAAAACTGCTTGGTGGCATGAGGCTCTTAACTTGCTGAAACGTTTACGAGTATAAAAAGATTGATAGTAATATATACTTACTTCTCTATGAATCGTTGGGTGGCCAATATCACCTCATGACCTTTCTATTATCTTTTGTCATTCTGCAGTCTGTAGATATGAACCTGGATGGTCCAGTAGATTTCAACGTGAATTTAAGAAGTTCTAAATAATAATAATAATAATAATAATAATAATAATAATAATAATAATAATAATAATAATAGTAATAATAATAATAATAATAATAATAATAATAATAATAATAATAAAAATAATAATAAATTTACCCCCAAAAATGTCTCCAGATGAATGGACTTAACACACGAAAGAGCAATGCTGTCCAAGTAATTAGGTATATACTATAAACCTTCTCAGTGTACTGACAAAACTCTTCAATGATCTAAGCAATACTGTTAATCTTCCATGTGAGCAGAATACTGCATTGCTGACACCGCTCAAGTACTGTTTTTAGTCTGATATTTCTAGGTCCTTTGATAAGACCTGTGGCTTGAGAAATACGTAAATCAAAAGAACTACGTGAACACACAAGAAAGGTAGAGAAGTGACATTAAAAAGTACAGCATATGTACAAAAAGGAAAATAGAAGATCTCAAATATTGTTTCATGTTGTTCAATACTTATTCTCAAAGATCAATGAAATTTTAGAGATTTTGTGGTAAGTACAAATTATGGAACTGTACAATTGCTATTTACTGTAAACATTGAGTTAAACACGTTTCTGGAAATGATATTGACATGTTAAATATTTATCAATGTATTACAGCGTAGTGTACGATACAGTAGACTAGTGTGTGGAATTCTGTTATCCACCTTAACTTCGGTATTAATGTTCAGTGTTAATAATTATGTAATGCATTCCATAATTATAAAGAGTGAACATTTATTTTAATGGGACACGTATATCAAAATATTACTGAACTTTGCGTTGTCTCATCACTAATCATTGCATGTAAAAACACTCAACTTTGAGCTCAGAAAACTCTCTATCTTCACTTCTCTAAGTATTTCGTGTAATCTAATGAAACGTCAACTACTTTTGACTGATTATTTGCAACTCGTAATACAAAACAACCATGAGCAACTACAGTCCAACTACACAAACTAGTTTGCCTGAATTACGGCAAAATGACAAGCTTTATTCCATTAATTTTAAGATTTTGTTCACATTACGTGTTTATACTATAAAGTCTGTTAATAAGAGAAAAATTATAACAAATTTAGGACCAACTACCTTTCATTTAAAGCAATAATCCCAAAATTTGATGGAGTATAAGTATCAATTTTTTACTGGTGGTGCTTCTGGGGGATTTGCGTAGATTGTACAGTGACAGATGTAGAATTGATTACATATTATTATAAAAGTTGTGGGATAACTTAGTGATATGATGAATGATAGATTTAATTTGAATTTCTTTGTCGAGTTGTTTGTTTGTGATGAACCAGGGTGAATTGGTTATTGTCCGCAGGAATTTATTCTGTATGACCTGTATCTTATGGATATTGGGTTTTGCTGCATTTATCCAGTTCGGGCAGCCATAGAGCATTAGAGGTTTAGTGTTTCAAGTGTATAGATAATCTCAGCGATAAGGGTGGCTAAATTCCAACGCACGAGTTCCTGAGTGCTGTGTCGCATTGGTGCAGCCGTGCGGCGTGCGCTCGCGATCATCTTGGGAACGCGCGCCGCCTCCCCGCGCTGATACACATCGCCGTGGGAGCGCGGCGCCGCCCTCGACAGGCTCGCCAACCGTGCGCGCGCGAACTCCCTCCTCCACGCCGCCGCTGCTGGGAGTTTCTCTCGGCGGCGCGAGAGAGAGATAATTCTCAACGCTTAGCGGGAAAGCACGCTCCCCGATGTTTTCTAGCCGAGCTTTCCAGCGCGATCGCCGAGCTCTCATAGGAGCTGTAGTAATGAAATAATTGGTGAGGCGTAGGTGTGAATCAGGCGGTAGCACTGTCTGAAACTGAATGTAATTGAAACGGATCCGCGCGGGGTGCAGATTGACGCGGTGTTCTCGCTGAAGGTCGCGCCGCGGATCTCTCCTTGAACTCATTGTTGCTTGCACCTCTCTAATTTCACAACAACTCGGAGTCTATGAAAGTATAAGACAAGGGTATTGACAATCATCTAGCACTTAGAGAAGTCTGAATAACTATAAATCTCTTGATAAAATCAGAAATTCTAGGTTAATGTCTTCATCATTGAATCTTCTCTGATTTCTTGTCACCTCTAGGCTTGAGTTTTATTGCAACTGACAAATATTTTCGTATTTATTAATGAAAGAATTCGTAATGTTTCCAGTGTCAAAATAAGGAAAAGGAAGAAAAAATAGCTACGACGAACTGAAAAGAAAGCTAATCAAGTGAAGAAAATGAAACAGGTACTTCATTGATATTGAATAATTCATTGCAATTTGCCCTACTCTTAAGGGACTAGGAGACTAAGGAATAATGTTTTTGTAGGTATTATTTTATGCCACCGTACCTGATTTGTTGAATTATGTTTGGAAGAAGCAAATTGAGAAGACTTGTTTATACCCACTAAACATATTCTAAATATTTGGAATGGATTGTACAATATTTAAGACAAATATGTGGAGTAGATATTTATAGATTTTACAATTGTATGGAATAAATAAACTAATGGAACTTTCCGTTGGCATTTTATATAAAAGAGTACCCGAAAAGATGAGAGAGAAGGAGATCACAAAGCTATGAGGGAAATCGACATTTGCGTCAGTGTCGATGCAACCATGCCGCATCCTACAAACGAATATAAAAATGTTTCTGTAGTTGCAATTAAAAATAACGACGTAAATATGAAACAAAGTGTGTGAAGTGTGTTCTAATACATAAAATGCAAACGCGGTACATGCCTCTAATCATTTATCTCCAGTATTCGGGAGACTGCACTACCATTTACAAAGGACCCTTCAGAGTGATTGTGTTGGTAGGAAGAAGACTTCGACATTCACACTAGTTTTTCAAACCACGTTTTTCAAACATACCGCATTTTTTAACAACCCCTGCCTAATTAGTACTTCATTGTCTTGGCAGAGCGCATATGGCATATATTTTAATGTTTAATTTGTGATTTGCAAGCTCATAGTAAACAAATTTTAAACATATTACAGTTGTCCGATTCATCAATTGCCGGGCATATAAAGTTACATGACAAAGTGTGGATTAAAATACTTGTTAACAGTTTTGTTTCATTAATATTCTATATTTAATATCGGCAATCTGATGAATCAAGTCTTAATGATTCATGTAAATGTCGAAAAGAAAATTTTATTGTACAATGTTTCGCCAGTACACTTGTAGGGGGTAATAAAGCGATAAAAACGTGTGATTTTTAGTTTTTTTTAATATTGTTGAGGAGATCAGATGGGAATTATATCTATCAATTTTTTTGCTAAGAAGAGTCGAATGATCAATTGTTCACTTTTGCAGGAGCCGTAATTCATCAAAACGCTTTTTCAACACTAAGAAAACAAAATCCCATTGTTTTTAAAAAGAAATTCATTCGAATTTTCTAAATGGATCTGCAAAAGAATAATCAGTTTCTCGTCACGAAACGGAGACGCGTCGAGTAACACATCATTTGCCTCGCTCGGTGGACCTGAAGTGATCTAACTGACGCAGGTTACTTCATTATCATCCATTGGGAAGGCAATTTTAACTTGGCCAGAGAAACAAGTGGCTCTCTGGGAGATATTTTGTTAACAAGGCGACAAGGCTTATTTCCTTAGTACTTTTGCAACTATGAGAACAAAGAATAACGTCTACAGGAATTGGCACGGTTTTCTTCTTGGAAATTAAGGAACTGATTAATTTTTCTAATTCATTAACTGTTGACGTTGACTGATCAGACACCTACTACATACAAGTAACTCCATTTTCTGTTGTAAATGGTTCTGAAGATGATCCATGTGGCAGGGGGGAGTGCTTATTGCTATATAAACCTGTATTTTTTTATAAATCCATCAGATATCTCCTTATCTGACACGAAGGGTCTTGCGGAAGGCTGAGAATAGAAGGGTCTATCAGTAGGAGAAAGGTGTCGTCCTTCTTATGACTCTCAGATACCTTATACACTATTCCTATACGAAAGTCAGCACTAAATTTTGCGAATTGGTCTGCAGAAATATTATGCTGGCTAGGTAAAAGCATTTCCATTTTCCTTTGACACTCCATATAACTATCAAATAAATCCTACATTCGGAAATCAGCACAATGTCGCAAATGAATCAACGGGAAAAACGTTTTGGCTAAAAAAAATCGTCCTTAATGTACCAATAATATTTCATTTACGAGTACATGACGCAAATTGGCCTGCAGAGGAATTGTACTGGCAGGGGGACACTCTTCGCTTGCGACTATTTTACTTCTTATACCTATGATATACTTTGTACCTCCTATACTCGTAAATCAGCACCATCGCAAATGGGCCTGCAGAGGGATTGTGATAACGGGAGAAAAATGTCGCTCTTCACACACCTATTACACTTATTATATTACCTATCATATACTTCGCACCTCCTGTACTTGTAAATGAGCATTATTTGTCGCCAATGGGCCTGCAGAGGGATTGCGCTTGCAGGGGGGAAAATGTCTCTCTTCACACAGCTATTACACTTATATTACCTATCATATACTTCGCACCGCATGTACTCATAAATGAGCCCTATTGGTTTCCAATGGGTCTGCAGAGGGAAGTTGAGTACAGGGGCAAAATGTCGCTCTTCACACACGTATTACACGTATATTACTATCATATACTTCGCACCTCCTGTACTCGTAAATGAGCACTATCTGTGCCTATAGAGGCATTGTGCTGGCAGAGGGAAATATATCGCGCTTCACACACCTATTACACTTATTATATTACCTATCATATACTTCGCGCCATCTGTCGCCAATGGGGCTGCAGGGGGATTGTGCTTGCAGGGGCAGGCGTCGCACTTGGCAGCAGGCCTGCTCGGCGCGTGAGTGGCGTGGCCCGGAGCCGGCGCGGGGCGGAGAGGGGAGGGAGGAGGGGAAGCGGGGCGGAGGCGAGGGCGGGGGCGGGGGCGGGGACGGGCGAGGCCAGGTATGCGCAACGTCGCGGGGCCTGCGCTGGGGACCGCGCACTCGCGCTCCACCGCGCCGTACACACACACACACACACACACACACACACACACACACACACACACACTGACACGCGCTCACATACGTGCTCCAGGCTCTCCCGGAGACGAGCGACCTTGCGGGTCGGGATTGTTCTGGGGAAGACCAGGAGCTTTGGCGTACCAGCCAAGGACGTGGCGTTTACCGGTCGACAAAAGCAACTTGAAATGCGATATCATATTGACATCCCAATATGCGATGTCAATATGATTTATATATTTCCCAATATGCGATGTCAATATTGACATTGCATTTCATGTTTCATATTTGACACGAACCAAAGGATTGGCTGATTACAAAAAAATGCATTCGAATTGCACTTTCTGGATTTGGTTTTACTTTAAATTCACACGTTCAAGGTAATTTTATTGGCAAATTATAAGTAAATGAAAATGTGGACATTTTGTGTTTTACTTTGCAGCATTTTACATTCGAAGTTACTTATTTTAACATGGTAATTTAATACTTTTGACATGTTTTTAAATCAAAGTATGCATTTACTTTAGGAAAAACATGGTTAAATA
Organism: Teleogryllus occipitalis; assembly: GCA_011170035.1. Taxonomy (NCBI): domain Eukaryota; kingdom Metazoa; phylum Arthropoda; class Insecta; order Orthoptera; family Gryllidae; genus Teleogryllus; species Teleogryllus occipitalis. Next base: position 166,873 of record BLKR01014854.1, read on the forward strand.
ATTAATAAGATCGTTTGATTAAATCATTTTATAATTATTTTCAAAATATGGGTAAACTACATTACTCATAGGAATTCGATGAATGCAGAGAGAATCATCACGTTAAAATCGTATGAAAGAAGGTTGTCTTCAGATGAGACTATCGAACAGAACCCATGACGAATACACCGACCAAACAGTAACATAATTGCCAATCGATTTATTCGGTATTGTTTGGTGTAGTTCAATCCTTGATTACCAACATGAAAATTGAAAAGAAAATTCCATCCAGGAGCTTTATTTTGTAGCTATATGGTCAAGAAAACACAACATTTGAATTACAAACGGTGTACTGAGGTATAATTTTGGATTTGAATTTAATTCATTAATTTGAAAATCAATTTAATATATTTACAAATAACTGCATTTTGTTTTTACTCTCTTTGCTTGTTTTTATTTAAATATGTATCAAAGTAAGTAACTTGTTAATTAATGAGTTTGTATTAATAAAATTGATTATGACATTCGGAAACTTTACACAATAAATTAGCTTGTAGTTCAACATTTCATTTTCTCCTTTGGATTTACTAGTGCATTGTGGAGGTGTTTTGAAATTCTTTCAATGAGTAGATTAGATTTCAATTCGACGCTCCCATTCGCATCGAGATGTCAGCAAGGTGACCTCTGAGTCAGACTACGACGCGAGTGGGAAGGGAAGATGAAAGGTGACCTCACAACTACGTGCACTGCAGCTCAAACATGTGCGTGACATCTTCGCCGTATTTTGACAACACTACTGACGAATACCGGATGAAGAGAGGAATGATAGTTCAAGTTCAAGGCATGTACGTGTTTATTTTATTATGCGGGTAGGCTTACGTCAGATTTGTGTGCTGTATTATCAGATGCGAAACGAAATTTTGAGTAAGTGAATTATATTTTATGTTTAACGCATGCATGAAAATTTATGATCCGACCATTCCTAATTTATTTCTTTACTAATATCTAAAGAAGGTTCTAATTTAGGTCTGTATTGTGTATTCGCTAGAAAACATAACTAACGGTTAGATTTCAATGTGGTTTTCACCATTGTTTAGAGCGTTTTCTCAGAGAATTTCGGCGTATTATATGAAGATGACTGAGTAATTATTATCTCAAAAAATGTCACCAATGGTAAACAGAGCCAGTTAGAGCATTGTCTCAACTCGCTATTACGGTTTTCCTCACTGTTTGGGGACAATTAAAGTATTAATATTTTCGATGGAAACATTCACTTTTACTTGAGATTCCTATTTGATTTTAAGCCGGTTCAATTCCAGCAGCGATTTTTTTTACATTTGCAAATGAAGTTACTTAACAGTTCTGTATACGTGTCAATGAAATACACGGGATGGTAGGATGGAATAGGGCATGGTCGAGATCGGGGGAATAGGGATGGGGATATATGCAAAATTACATAAGTATTATATGCAAAATTACATATATTACAATAAGTATTTTCGGACAATAAATTATGTAATTATTTTTGTATCTAATGATAGAGATGACAGGGTAACGCTGGGTACTACAGCTGGCATTTGATGATTCAACACTTGTTTGGAGGCTAGGACAATGCAGTGTTTTAAGTAAACAAGGTGATTATCCGACTCAAATTAGGATTTTTAATGATTCAGTTTTTGCTATTAACACATTTGATTATAATAATGAATATTAATCTTAAGATTATAATAAAATCATAACAACGAGAAAATATATTAAATGTGGAACTTTTGAACTGTGTAAGAAAACGTCTTGCAGATTTTAATTGTAAACAGTGGCGAAAACAAAAGGTGTGAAAAAATGGAAACATCGTATTAATACCAGATTGACTATGCGTGTAGAAAAATCTGTTTGAAAAAAAAATCTTTACAAAAATCTTGTGAACATGTCTACGTAAATGTAAATGTCTACGTACTGACAATATTTTAACATTTATTTCAGAAAATAATCGTTTTGACAGACACTTCAGAAAGAAGCCTTTATAACTCATTCATTTACTATTTTATTGAGTTTTATAAGATTATTTAATGATACAAAATGGTGCATATAGAGAACATATTGCGCTACATACTTGGCGGTTTAGAATAAGCCTTTTCTACTTCTTAATAAGTTACTATATTTTTTTAATTCCGAATTGTAATTAAAACGCGAAGGTGACGAATAAATTTAACACCAAGGTCCATCATTTAATTTGCTTTCATAAACTTATATAAACGAGTCGTATAAAATCCAAATCTTACAAGGACGCCAAGTTAGAATAGTTGAGTCATCAGGCCATTATTCAATCTTAACTACTGAAGGACGCTCTTCTTTTCATTATATTCAAAACTGACAAGCACACATCATCATAAAATTTTGTACACTGATTAAATTAAATATTCATTTTGCATTATCATTTTGTTACTTTTTGTGGAGTATTCTACACATAATTTTTGCTGATTGTAAATGGATGGCAGCAACGTTCTTACGAAAAATGTTCGTACTCAATAGTGCGAAGGTTTTAAATATTTAAAAAGCAAACCATGTGTCGATTGAGCCAAACTGTCAGAAAAGGACATTTTTCCATCGTTTAAATATAGCAGGGACATTAAAAATTTAAAGAAGCCCGATCACTTTAGTACTGATGCTATTAACCACATATGTTAATAGAAATGCTCATCTTAAAGTAAAACTCACGACCTACTCTTTATATGACTTAGTATCACACAAACATTTGAAGACAATATTTTGCAATAAACAATTGTAAAATTGATGGTGATTTCGAGTGGATCACACAAAGTAAAAACACGGGAAGGAAATGTACCAACGTCTTGAAACAACATTTTAATAACCATAAACGTGAGGGAGAGTACGCATTCAAGAGAGGTCACGTGCCCTGTTCCACTGACGAGCATGTCCGCGCATCTTTCCCTTCGTGCGGAGGCCATCCTGCTGGCATCTCGGCTGGCGAACTTCTCACGGTTGCCTCACGGTCGTGGGGCACGCCTCCCAACGGAGCGGGCGAACTGCAGGCGCGTCTGCCTTGCATCGCAGAGGCTCATTGCGTGGTCGTCAAAGCAATTGCGAGAATCGCGCGACGCCAATGTTACCATCTCATTCAGTAATACTGGGAAGTTTCGGCCGTATTAAGTTAAAGAGAAAGTTGAAAACCCATCAAACTACCGTTTCATTACCAGTAGTTTTGCAATAAAAGTTATTAGATTTCAACTGAAGTTGGGTACAATAAAAACGTGTTCAGAAACTTGTGTGGTGACTGGAAAGAATCAGAGAGTGAGGTTATGAAAACGCCTATCTGTTCGCTGGTGGATGTTACATAACCTTACTATCGACCATGTTCCATTAATAATTACGTTAGGAACTAATGTGATCTCATTAACTTAAATATATTTTTGTTCCTGAATCATTTCAGCAATCTGATCAAGCATTAGCAATACTCATTTACTATTTCATTCCTTTCACATGCCTACCACTCGCAAGAATGTCCTTCAACAACTTGAAAATAGTAGATGTTCATATCTTTTTCTCTCAACTTGAACAAAAAAATTGTTTATGCTACTCATAATATTTATTATTCCACTTTAATTTATCAAATGTATTATTTGCCACGAGTGAAAGCTTGCACTAATATGTGCGTGTAGTAAACATGGAACTGAAAAGTTCCAATTCAAACAATTAAATATGAATGTTATTTTCCCCTCATTCTGTGTCAGATTACTCCCAAGAACATAGTTTCACACGATTTTTATTTCATTTACTCATCTACTTTTAATTTGAATGATCCTCCCCTGTCAGTGACCAGGAGGGGTTCATTAAAGAAGGTCTAAACTGGAAGCTCTTGGAAACCTGCTCCGCGTCGCTCCCATGAGAAAGAAACAGGAATTGACGCTTATCGACGACGGCTCACGTAGGGGCGATACAGTTAGGCGACGTACAGTTAGTGCGACTCCGGGCTCAGCCAGCGCAACGCCAGGACTCCAAAGCACTAGTGTTTACCAGAAAAAATCACTCGGCTTGGCAACTCGTCACTGCATAAATTACAGGACACTATAATATTTTTGATCTTTGCTTTTTAAAAACAGAACCTTTTTCATATTAATATTTATTACATAATACCTAGCGCTATTTAATATGTATTATACAATAAATATTTATATGAAAAATGTTCTGTCCTTAAAAATCAAAGACCAAAAATATTATAGTATGTTGAAGATATACAGACAAAAAACAATTTTAATAAATTTCTAGAATAGCATTCTAGAATAATACAATTTTTGCTAGTCTCTGAGCCTGTTTTCAGTTCCAGCGCATTCAGTCATTGCGTAAATGGCTTGTTTAGAGAAACTGAACATGAACTGAATAGTTTTTCTTTCATGTTTCTACATTTTCGCATCTCTTAATTTATCTATTTTCAGAAATTTCAATGATTTAATACTTCTGATAATTGGCGTAAATGGAAATTATCCTTTCGAAGGTATATGTTAAAAATTACATTGGGAATAAGCTGAAATAGGTGATTCTTTTGTTATCAAATAAATAAATACCGATGAAAGACCCAATTTCAGAAACACACATTCGACTTTTAATTATTTGCATCACTGTTTTCAAATTCTTCGTCGCTCTGACAGTGCCAAGATGGCTGACTATTGTGTTATCGTCGTAATTTCATTAATGATCAAGGAAACACAGTTGAAATTACGAAGTTAATTCTTCTTCATTTTTAAATTTCCAACACTTATTACAGGCATGAAACATTTTCAGAAATGCGCCAGAATTTTATAATAATTGTCATGTCTATTCGTTGAGAAGGCGACTGACCACTCTTAATGTGTTTGTCAAACGCCTAAATATTTGAGAATGGACTAATGAAGAAATGCATCATAGGGTGTTCTGTTTATTTTATCATGATACCTATGTGTCTTAATAGTATCACAATCACATAATATAATGGTATTAAGGGGGAATCATTGTAAGATTGACTTGTCAAGTTTTCCGGTATTTAAATATAAGATGTGTGATGGTAAAACATGTAGTCGGCTGGAAGGAGTTGTAAGGATCGAAAGAAACATAGCCTTTTTAGTTTTGGATGTAAGATTTAAATTATTTATCCGCTTCTTATGTGAAGTACAATCATAAGAAATTCTTTAAATGTTTATCGAGTATATCAAATTAGTTGCATTAGATGAATAACTTCGACATTTAAAAAATGAACATTTTGGCGTATTTCGTAATCCACATTTCACACACAAAAACATTGTTGTTTTCGTACAGTCTTCTTGTCTAAAAGAGTTGATCCTAATGTCATTCTATTTCGTTTGAGTCAGGATATGTAATGGCACTCGTACGTAGATACATATAAAATACAAACTGTACAGCATCATAATTATTTAACAATATTTGGTTGCCCCGACTAGTCTCTGTCTTTCCTCTGCCAATGATTTCCACTGCAACACTTTAATTATTATTATTATTACATTTAAACACGATTGCAAATGGAACATCGAAGAACTTTTTGCTACAATCGAAGGATCGGTTCGAGCTTGCACGCTCCACTGCACAGCATGCACAACTTCCTGAACAGCTGAGGATCGCGCGCGGGCGCCAGTGGCGCTCTGGCGGCGAGGGGGCGTACCTCGGGTCGGGGTGGGGTGGGTGGGTGGGTCGCCTACCGGCGCGGGCCGCCCGCCGCCGCCGCAGCCGCCGCCGCCGCTCGCCGGCTCTCGAACACGGCCGCGGGCACCTCGGAGCGCTCCAGCTCGTCGCCGGACAGCTCCAGGTCGTGCATCATCTGCATGATCTCGCGCTCCTTCTTGATGTCCTCCTTGGACGGGTCGCCGGCCGGGCTCGGCCCCGGCCCCCCGCCGTTGGGGATCGGGGTGGAGAACTTGAGGCTGGCCAGCGAGCCGTAGGAGCGCGAACGGTGCTCTTGTCGGATGGAGTACGAGAAGGCGCGTTCGTTGAGGTGGCCCTTCTTGCGGTAGATGCCCGTGTTGAAGGGCGACTCCTCCACGTCCCCGCGTCCGTGGGGACCCCCCTCCTCCTCCTCGTCCTCCCCGTGGCCGATGCCGTTTAACATCATGGTGGACGCCGCCTTCCGGTCGTGCTTGGTCAGCTTCTTCCGGTGCTTGCTGTCCATGGTGGCGTACTGCTGCAGCAGATAGGCCTCGTGCGGGAAGTGGCCCGGTTGGAAGGAGGCGACCGGGCTCATGGGCCGCGCGGAGGGCATGTAGATGGGCTCTTCGATGGCCACCGGGTGTACCATGGCGGCGGCGGGCGGCGGTACGGGGCCTACGACCTGCGGCGGCACCACGGCGTGGTGCTTGCTCTTCTTGCCGGTGCCCGTGGGCACGACCGGCACCGGCACCATGATGGGTCCGGCGGGCGGGGGCGGGCCGGGCAGCATGGGCACGAAGGGCGCGGGCGGCGGCGGGAGCAGCACGGCGCCGCCCTTGGCGCTGCCCGGTCGCGAGAAGGTGCCCATCTTTTTGTGTCCGCGGTTGGAGGGCAGCGTGGCGGCCGGGTGCGGCACGAGCAGCACGGGCGGCGGCGGGTGGGCGTGGCCGTGCGCGTGCGGGTGGGCGTGCGGGTGGGCGTGCGGGTGCGCGTGCGGGTGCGCGTGCGGGTGCGGCGCCTGGTGCGGGTGGTGGTAGCCGTTCATCTGGTGCGCGGACGCGGGCCGCATGAGCGTGCCGCCGCCGCCGTTGGCGTAGTGGTGCTGGCCGCGCATGAGGGTGCCGCTCATGGAGCTGGCGGAGCGGCCCGGCGGCGCTTGCCCGTACATGGTAGCCCCGCGCATCAACGAGCCGTTCATCAGCGGGTACAGCTCCTCGCGGCTGCCGCCCATCATCTTCTTGCGGCGCGCCCTGTCCTTGCTGGCCTTCTTGGCCGCCTTGGCGTCGTTGTCCTTGGTGGGCGGCGGGGGCGGCGGCGCGCCGACGGGCGCCACCACCTGGCGCGGGCGCGCCGACCGCGTCGACTTGAGCGTGTTGGCGCCGCCGTAGATCTCCTCGCCCAGGCTGGCCCCGCGCTCGATGGTGCCCGTGCCGGCCCACACTTTGTGGTTCTCGTCCCCGTTGTAGATGGAGACGTCGTCCCCGGCGGAGAGGTTGGTGGCGTTGGACTTGAGCGTGCCGTTGTTGTTGGCGGCGCTGTTGTGCTGGCTGTTGAGCGTGAGCGTGGAGCCCCGCTCTCCGGCGCCGCCCGCCATCCGGCGCCAGCCCTCCACCTTGGCGATGGGGTTGGTGAGCAGCACCCCGCCGCCGCCGCCGTTGGCCTGGCTGCGCAGCGTGCCGTAGATGCTGGCGTTGCCGCCCCCGCCGCCGCCGCCGTCGATGTGCCGCGCGTACGACGAGTCGGCGTACGCGTGGAAGCAGCAGCGCACCAGCGCGTTGGCGGCCATCTCGCGCTTGCAGATGAAGGCGTGGCACTCGAGCACCTTGATGCCCGTGGTGCGGCGCAGGATGGCGGCGAAGAGCGGCGGGTGGCTGGGGTTGGGGCTGCGCGCGAACGGGGAGTCGAGCGGCAGGAAGCGGGGCGTGGCGGGGCCGCCGCCCCCGCTCGCCGTCGCCTTCTCTGGCACCAGCACGTAGCGCACGGCGGCGCAGTAGTGCAGCGTGTCGATCGGGAAGAAGCGTGTCACCTTCTTGTGGTTCTCGTCCACGTTCTCCAGCAGCAGCCCGTTGCTCCACACGCTCAGCCACGAGTCGATGCCGCGGGCCCCCAGCGCGCCCTGCTCCGGGTACAGCTCGCGCAGGGGCTCCTGGATGCCCTGCAGGCCGTCCTTGGTGACGTGCGGCACGGCCGAGCCCAGGTACAGCACCCGGCAGCGGCAGATGGGGGTGGAGGCGGACGGGTCGCCGCGCGGGGACGCCATGGCGGCGCTGGGGTGCGAGTCGAGACGCAGGATGGCGGCGGTCGGGGCGACTAGTGGAGGCCACTTACACGCGCACCGCCATCGTCTCTCGGGCTCGGTCTCCCTCTCACACACACGCGGCCCTGTTCCGGCACTCGCGGTCACTCGGCACTGCGGTCGCACTGCGGGTCCCGGTCACTGCCACGGCGCGGCGCGGCACGGCACGGCACGGCCGCCGGCGGAAACGGCACAACACGTCACTGGGCACGCGCGCGTCGACACGCGGACGAGCACGAACACGAGCACGCACACCGCGGTCCTCACCACGAACCGAACCGGGTCCCCGGCAGGGCACAAACCGAATCACAGATGGTTTTGCGGGTAGCAGCTGCAACAGCTACCTCCACGGGCGGGGAGAGTTGACGGCGGTGCGCAACGCCGGCCGCCCCTGAGCCACGCAGCCGCTCCACTGGCAGCGCCGCGCCGCCGTCGCCCCCGCCCCCGCCGCCGTCGCCGCTCGCAGCGCCGCCTCGCGTCGCCCGCCTGCCCCAGCGGCACGCCCCCCCACTCCGCGGCAGCGCCGCGCATGCGCCGTGGGCGCGCGGTACAGGCGCGCGCGACGCGAATGCAGCACTCGCGGTGACGTAACCCGCGCTCCATTCAGCTCCATTCACGGCGACGCACCGCGAACCCCGCGCCCGACGCCACCTGCCCTCAAAAGGCGCAGCCCCCGGCGCCCGCACACCAGCCTCTCTGCGGGGATTTCGGACATTCTCAGGGATAAAGAAAATTGGACATGGATTGATTGATTCATTGATAGTGATTCCGGACGCGTAAACTATTGAGGTCATTTGTCCTGTAAGTTTAGTGCATGCTTAAGTGCACGTACGCACGCACGCATTCATGCAGTAAGACACAGCTCCCGGCGCCGGCACAGCAGCCTCTCTGCGGGGATTTCGGACATTCTCAGGGTTAAAGAAAATTGGACACGAATTGATTGATTGATTGATTGATTGATAGAGATTCCAGGAATGTTAACTAATGATGTCATTTGTCCCGTAAGTGTAGTGCATGCTTTTTTATCGGGAGGTGGCGGTGATATTCCCCCACTGGATGGCGAGGTTCCGCGCCGACTTACCGACGTCTAGCGTGATTTCCCTCGACCAGGTATCTCCCTCAGTGGGGCACTGCTCCATCCGGGACAAGGTCTAAGCTACCGACAAGCTAGTAAGATAATACTAGCTGACAAGTATCGAAAATTCTGCGGCCGTTGGGACTCGAACCCAGGTCTCCCGGTCAGTTGCATTAAAGTGACTTGATCATGAAGAATGCTTAACGACCATAAAATACATGGTAAAATGCAGTTTTTGAGGCCGATCTGGATGGCCGCGATGGCGAAGAGCGTGTACCGACTCATCGTTTCGGTTCGAAGGGTCGCGGGTTCGAGTCCCGCCTTGAGCACGGTTGATCGTTCCGTGTCTCTCATGTATATATTGTTGCGGAGGGCCTCGTGTTCTGCTGACTCCAGATCAGAGGAGCCCGCAAATGTCTAATCTCTAGTATATGGTCGAATATGCGTCCCATCGGGACGTAGAGGGTAACCGGTATTCGCGACTGCACAAAAGCCCTAGAGAGAAGAAGGTTTATGGGGCCTGTTCAGTGTAGAAAAAAATCGCTACTTGGTTGTGGCCAATATTTCCGAAAATATATTTCCATCTTCGGGGTTTGCAACAAACAGAAAAAAGAACAGAGCTACATATTATTGAAAGTGGGACACATTACGATATGGGAGGAATACGTGTACAACACCCCTCGTCAACACACATCATGTTACTAAAGTACCATTGAAATGACCAAATGCCCTAGTGAGATGTATTTTTTGAAATGATGGCGAAGAACCATGTAGTCAAAAGTTTTGTCTCCATTGATCAAGCCTCATAAACCTGATTTCACTAAAATTTCGATATTTGTGAATCGTGTTTCCAGAAGCTTACCGACGACCGCCCTGATTTTCTCTCCTGCAGCACAAACTTTAGTCCCATTGCATATATTTTATGAGGTTTCGTGTTTTTTGTCGGGTTTTCTCCACTTTCTATTCTTAAATTTCATTGGTTAATCGTCAGTTATATCACCCTAATTAACTGAATTATTGGAGAATATTTATTACATCGTTCTCTGTCTCTGAATTATCACCTCAATTCTAGTAATAACATCGCCGAATCACAATACGCCAAACATTAAATGTGGGTCTTGGATTAACAAATCAGGAATAAGCGTGTACTACTTCAAAATTATTGAGTTTATTTTAGTAGCGTAGATACCGGCGAGCCTGGCAGGTTGCATTTTCTATTGCCCCTTATAAAGAAGTACAATAATGTTATACTATTAAAAAGTTGTTTTAATTAGTTATTCATTTCTCATTCCGGAACTATACTTGTAATAATCTACGTTCTAGTAAATGTTTAGCAGTGGTAGACTATAAAATAAAATTTAATAACAAATTTTTATGAGACCTCATGTTACTCAGAGTTCTTCGTTATTTCCACAGCGAATTATAAGGCATCGTCAACACACCATAACCTTTACTAAGTTTAAACATAATATACTGCAATGTAATTGTCATTTTGATAAATCTATTTTAAAAATTCATCCTTCCATAAAGAAATCTTACAACGGATAGAAGATTCCTTTTATTATTTTGTTTTTTTAATGATCACTAATTAATTGCAGAGATCGAATAAATATATTTGAAGAAATGTTCCATACAACAATGGGCCAGCACCTCTAGATAAGCCAAAAACATTCGGTAGCGTCTATTTCATTTTTAAGATTTTTCAGAGGTAAGGTGATAGTAAATACTCTACATATTCTCAAAGAAATAATTATTATTAATACTTAAAAACGAATCTCTTTAATATATCTATGTTCCTTTTCATATTATTTACTGATGGATCTCTATCATACAAATCAAGCGCATATAAATTATAATAAAAATTTAGAGAAATCCCAATGCATTAAAATTGTGTCTCCATATCGTGTAGTCTTATAATATCAACACAATACATATTGTGAATATAAAGGTTAAAAATGCAATTTAATATCTATTCCAAAATATATTTAAAACTATTGCAATTGTACGGACAAAAGTAACCACTTAAAAAGCCACAAAATGTATGTAGGTCTGTTGCATCTTCTGTGGCGAGTGGCGAGGGAGTTGTTTTCTCCGAGGGTTCGGTGTACATAGAGCGTGAAGGAGACGCGCGAGATAAGAAGGGAAGACCATTGCGTAGAAAGTGTGTCGCGCGAAGCTGCTGGCTCGTCTGCCGTCTGAATCGTGCGTATGTTTACCTGGCGCTTGACCTATTGACTTACTCAGAGATGTGCCCGTCCGCAGAACGCGGAGGCGATAAAATGCTTGAAGTCAGTTGTTTATAAAGCTACCCGACATAATGGTGTTGCACTTGTGACTTCTTACAATGCGAAAACGACCTCTGGCTGAGTAATCAAACGACACTAATGTGTACTCCAATGATGTGTTCATGCACCGAATCGTAAAATTTTTGTCATCAGTGAACGCGCTAATGGCAAACATTTATGGCTCGCGTAACCAGTCAAGAGCAAATGTTTATTACTCAGCACGTGCAAGTTCACTGTCACCCTTTTATTTGCGCTTGTTGATAGTTGTGATATTCAAGGAGTTAAATCCCAATCACACGCCGTTGCAAGTGTTTGCGCCACAGCTGTACTTGTTCATGCTGACCGCTCGTGAGGAGCCGCGAGCTCTGCAACACTTCCGACCAATGGGAGCGCTATTTTCTCTGCGCCCAGCCAATGGACGCGGATGGCTCAGCCGGGCAAGGCAAAGGCGCTGGGCCGGCTCTCGCCACCGGCCGCTATATCGGGTGGCAATGACCGCACCAGCCCTGCTTGTCCTTGCCAGGAGGATTCTCCAACCTCCCCCTTCCCTCTCGTCCTCCCTCCCTTCGTCCATTCCTCCCGTCCACCCTCAGAAGGGGGCGTGTCGGAGGAAGGAGGAGGAACCGGGTGCTGGAACTTGCCCTGTGCGTGATGACGCACTTCGGAATTTCCTCTCGCCTTCCAGCAAAACATTTTTCTTTTGCTCTTCTAATTTGTTCTGCTGTTTTCTATAATATGTTTGACGTAATTTCCTTCCTTCCTTCGTTTTTGATTCCCCCATTCCTTTTTAAATGTTTCATGATACTGACCACTTCACGTATTCAAATTTGTATTACCTATTCAACCGAACTACAACCTTCCAGAAGCACGTGCAGTTTTCCAAAGCAATCTGTTCAAATATGTATTGGATACAATAATGATAAAAAAGTAACAAGAAATTTGAAAAAAGCTCTGATGTAAGCATAATTACAATTATTTATCTATTTAAATAAGAAAAAAGCTTATAACGGTACCCTAGCAAGAATGTTTGTTTCTGGGGATTTTGACATATAATCATTTCCCGAAGTAATCATTAAGGTTGAATTGACGAACAATATTTACGCCACATTTTGAGAAAATGACATTGATTTCTATATGATAAGTGAAAGATCATATCATTTATTGACGGTATATTTACTCTCTAAATGTACAATCAATCTGCTCAACACTTGCGGCTACGAAAAGACACCCATAAACTCATTGCAATATATAAATATATTTATTTCAGAAAGAGCACTCTTTACCTACAATACCAGCATGTTATATTATTTTCAAGAATGAAGGTTCACCGCCTAATTTACACCATGTGAATGAATCATTTATAATGAGGACATATTACCTCTCAGTTTGGCTGTAATAGATGTTGGCTAAGTGCGGAAAATCGGTGTTGAAATGAAAGACAACGAGAATTATTCTGGCACTAGCAAAAATTTAGTCCGTACTTACTTTTATTACGTACGTATTATAAGTTGCGTGCTTGCAAATACATGGTATGTATTTTAGTGTATTCTTCAACATTAAATGTTCAGTGTAAAAAGAAATTCTTAGAAATCATTGAAACACATAAAGGAGTTCACACTAACAATTTTTATTATTACCAATAAAGCAAGTATGCAACTTTTGTTATCAAATTTTAATACGAAAGGTAAGCTAGATGTTATTAAAAAATCCATGAAAAGAGAATTCCTTCGCACTTACATTACGTAAATAACTCTCGTACTTTCCTTAATGTAATAATCATGATTAGGTATTCAAACGGAAATTATTTGAAGCATTGTTATACAAATAATTCTATGTGTGATGTATACGTAAAACAATGTACTGAAATTATTTGTTCTATTCTTCTTTAATCTTCGTTTGCCAATTGAAAGAGACCATTGATAGGCGCTCCGCAGCTGTGGCTTTCGCATTTTTTCTCATCAACAATTATGAAATCATTGTATAGTTTTTGACGTTATTCTTTACTGAACTTGTGATAATTATTCTATTATAATACAAATTTGTAATAGGCATTATTCATTTTTTTCTATTCACATTGCCTTCTTTCTAATTATTATCACGTAAAACATTTTTATAATGCAACGTATAATTACTCATAAAGCAATAAATTATATTCGGATAAATTTATCCGTTGGAGTATTTTCTGATTCTTTTGATTTTTCGATATCTCGGATCGGTAGGTAAAATATCGACCAGTTTATAACAGGGATAATTCCTATATTCAGGAAGAATGTCTGAATTTCTTCATCTCATTCTTCCATTCATCCACTCATTTTAATCCCTTCTCTTCCCTCCAATATTTATCAAATTAATTATTATTTAACAAATGTGCTCGGATTATTTTCAAAATTATCTAAAGCGAATTACGATTGTTTCAGAAAATAACTTTAAAACATATTTTCACTAAAGAGATGGGCATATTCAAGAAAAAATATTGCCTGACAATAAATAACAACAAATAAAATTATATCAACATTAAATACAATTTTCTATTTCTTTTAAATATAAAATATTACATTAAAATTGGATCGGTGATTTTAAAATAGAGAGAAGCCCACTTTTTTCGTAAAGAGAGTTGAGATATACATTTTCTTTATTATTCGTCAAGCTCCAGATCAGTGTAAAAATGAAACTTGTCCAGCTTAAAGCACGTGTCCTATTGCCGACTAAAATGGTAATGATTAGGAAAGAGAAACACATCCTGAACTACTTTCTTGTATACACCTATAAAGGGCATTGAGATATTTATGGATTCATTACATGATCAATGAATAATAATAATTTGCCTAAATGCTTTCACGGCAATAGTAATGAACACTGAGGATATCACAGACTTCAAAACCTGGTGGTTGAACTATCGAACTATTTTAAGAAGACAACCGTCTCACGCTCATCCCGGTAGTTCTCATTATGAGCCTGGTGTGACTATTTCCTAGTATAAGCAGCTAAAATATGATAGAGATAATTTTGGTTATCTCATGGCAGGTGCGTATATTGATGGGCTTATCCAATACTTATTCGCTTTCGCAAATGGGAATATAGTCCAGATTTGCCTTTCAAGAAAATTTAGGGCTCAGCTGTTATTTCAATTAACAGAAAAAATACGATATTCAAAACTTGGTAAACCACATTCCCACATGAATATCTTCATTTCTGCCACAAAGTTTTGACGTAGCCACGGACTCTAGTGGAAATTGATGATGACTAGATGCTGACATTATTAATTTACAGAGACTATTTTACATGTTCATATAGCACAAGATGATAATTCACATCATTATAGATTTTTATATTATAATATCATTTTATACGTCCAAAAATAAAGAAATATAAAATATTTTTAAATATTTCATAATTATAATAAGTTCATAAAAAATAAGTTCAGGGTACAAACATTATTTTATATATCACAGAAATGCAAATTTGAAATTAATGCGTACCTCATGCAATGAATATTGACTAGTTATGCAACTTTTGTATAAAACGTAAGTCCTGTGCCAGGTGCCAACTATGGATGTTATGAAGTTTTTTTTTGTTTCTCTCAAAACTATGGAACACGGAATTATTTCCCTTTTCAAATCATCGATTCAATTGATATTAACCATAAATGTGACTAGCAATATTTCTTAAGTATCCTTACCTATGTCCTTTTCAATAAGAACAAAAAGAAATATTTATTTTTATTTAAACACTAATATGTTTATTCTGAACTTGTTTTTAAACAAATAATTTTGTCACTATCTTCCAAGCTAACCGCTATTGGATTCTTCAGTATTGTATTTTATAAGACTTTCTACAGCTGTTCCTGTTCGAATTATTTATTTCCCTAAACAACTGAAACCGGAATCAAAAGTCGCCCGAATCCAGAATTATCCAACCAACACATTTACGTTATTGATAGACTGGACTCTCAATATTCACACCTGGTTATACAACCTTTGGGACCTCGCATAAAGCGAATGTTTTTTTAATTTTTTTAAACGCAATATTTTGAATCCGCCAGTGGACTCAACCTTGCTTCTGACAGCAGGCTCCGAACGAACGGTGCCGGTTGTTTTTAAGCCCATTTCGTTTTCCGAGAGGGCCCACCAGGTCACGTGTTCCCCGGGCCGACTCGCCCGTCGAGACCGCTGTCACCTGCGCCGCCTCCCATAAACCTCGCACTTAACGTCCGCGTCCTCGGGTCCACGCGTCGGCCACAAGGCGGGTCCACGTCGGAGGCGGCTCGAAGGCGCCCACAAGCAGGAGTTACCCCAGGCCGCAATATCACGGCTATCGCTTAGGTTTCGAATCTATGTTCACGCGTGATGCAATTTATTATGTGGAAACAGAAATGATAATGCAGTCATGTATCGGTTCTGCTGAAATTTGAAACAGCTGAGGCGAAATATGAGAAGGATAATCTTGCGTTGTTGACTTCACCCAGATAACGTGTAGTAATGGTGTTGAGGCCACACTTGGCTCCCAAGCGTAGGCAAGGGAGAAGTCTAAAATTTTTGTTTTCCTTTGTCTTAAGTTGATAACTGTGCGGTTTTGCCTTCGCATTTCACTGTAGGAAGAATTGTAGGATGATCATGAAAGATGCAAGGTGATATCTGATGAATTGGACGGTGGTTAAGGCGGAATGCTTGCTGATTCGAAAAGCCAACTATGACCGTTTCAATCGGTGTAACTCAACTTCCGAAGAACTCGGACTAACAGCCTTCAGTTGTGTGTACTTAAACACTGTTCCAAGCCACAGCGTCGTCAAGGCAGGCGTATGGTGGTAGACATTTTGTGAGAATTTACATAAATTTGGTGAAATACGTATGGAAAATTGTATTAAACTCCTCCTACCAATTGTTTTGCATAACACAACCAAATGAAACTGTTAAGACATACCGACAGTACAAATATGGACTATGGTTTTTCAGGCAGATAATTGTGAAGCTGTGTCCCTTCATGGAATATAAAAAAACGCTCTTTTGATCTCTGTTGCTGAGTGCGCGGACGCGTGGCAGCGGCAAGCGCGTGTGGCTGCGTGAAGCGGTGCGTGGCTAGTGCGTGCGGCGCGGCGCGGCACGCGGAATGCGGTGTAACTGTACCGGCGGCGCCGGATTAGGCGCTTCGCTGGCCGCGCGCCAACACACCGGCCGCGGCCCCCACGCTTCGCCCAACCGCCCGCCCAACCCCTCGTCCAATCTCTCGCTCAACCCCTCACCCAGCCCCTGGCCCAACTGCACGCCCAACCCCTCGCCCAGCACCCTCGCCCAGCCCCTCGCCCAGCCCCTCGCCCAGCCCCTCGCCCAGCCCCTCGCCCAGCCCCTCGCCCAGCCCCTCGCCCAGCCCCTCGCCCAGCCCCTCGCCCAGCCCCTCGCCCAGCCCCTCGCCCAGCCCCTCGCCCAGCCCCTCGCCCAGCCCCTCGCCCAGCCCCTCGCCCAGCCCCTCGCCCGGCCCCTCGCCCAGCCCCTCGCCCAGCCCCCCGCCCAGCCCCTCGCCCAGCCCCTCGCCCAGCCCCTCGCCCAGCCCCTCGCCCAGCCCCTCGCCCAGCCCCTCGCCCAGCCCCTCGCCCAGCCCCTCGCCCAGCCCCTCGCCCTACCCCTCGCCCAACCCCTCGTCCAACCCCTCGCCCAACCCCTCGCCCAAACTCTCGCCCAGCCTCTCGCCCAACCCCTTTCCGCCCGCTCAACTCCCCGACCCCAACTGTCCGCCCATCACTGATCTCCCGCACAACCGCTCAACGTTCGCTTGCTCATCCGCCGACTCGTCAGACACTCCTCTATTCACCGCCCAACCGCCTCAAGTGCGCTAGGGACAAGTGTTATGCGAGAGGATGACAATACTCATAGGCTCGGAATGCGGTTGCCAGAGCAGGGGAAGCGCGAATTAATAATATGTAGGATGTAGGAGCTAAGCAATCTAAGCGCAGAAAGAAAATCGTCGGGAAAAAAACTGCCTTTAAGAGCAAATCTGCAGTATTTTTCACTCAAGTTATCTTACATTTTTAGATCAAAGTAAGATTGTCGAGACCAGCAAACTGTGATGTACAGCAGCAACTCATGGTATGCGACTGCGAACTCAGAATTAATTGCCTCCTCCTGGTCGATGTGTTCTGTACGCCATGGAAATAGAGGGATCGCGACTTCTGCCTCACTAGCTTCGCCCATTATTCGACATATCCATGAAAGTGAGGTACAGGGTTTAAGAGCTGAAGTCACCTGCCCCTAAATACATTTTCATGGTGTAATGTCATTCACGAGTTGAAGACGACAGTAATCCAACATTTGGGTTTCATATTTTAAAAATTCTGAACAATATTTTTCGAAAATCTCACTTTTATTGCTTTGACAATCATTAACGCATTTCATTTATTATAACAACAATATGAGGCATGAAACAGTTTCTTTGCTGTTTGTAAACTGTTTGAGATGATTTATGACTAAGTGCAAAATAAATTGAGTTTTCCTTTCTCTTGTTTATTAGCACCGTATGAAAGTAATAACTACAAACCCGTCACTAGAGATTTATGAAAATAATTATAAAATGTATTCTACTTCTTGTATATTAAAACCGCAACCGCGGGGATGGTGGAATTAGTGAAAATATCAGTAGAAAATACTTGACTAACTCACTGTGAATAAGCGAACGGTGCTCGAAGAGAAAGTGTAACAAATTATTTCTAAATCACCATTCTAGTCTGTAGTAGCTACTCGTAAGGTTTATTAATGGTGAAAAATTGTGAGGCAGTGTGTATGAACCCCTCTTTGTCACACATTTTCCATAGAAGTTACTTTATCTACAGTGCAATAAGACGAAAAATACCACATTACAACGTCTAAAAATTAAAACCAAGAATCAGCGACTGTTCGTCATAGCATTAAAATCAAGGGCAATCATAATTTCTAAGTTGATTTCTTTCTTTATTACTCTCCTAGGTGATGCCTTGAATGCGTCTTAGAACCACCATCACACACGTTTATTTATAGAAATATATTTATTATTTTCTTCTCTTTTTCTGTGCATTTATGCTCCGTTCTAATATAGAGAAAGTATAAGTAAGTTTGTTGCCAGTTTGTAGCACCACTTGTTTCTTCTTTGGAGTGTAAATTACTCCAGTATTGCAAGATTCTGTTATCTTCCTTCTTCCAGAATACCTCGAAGCAGATGCATATGCAGAATTGCATCACTTCACAAGTACGTTTTTAAACGGTGAATTAATTATTTCTGAACGCCGGATATTTTGTTTTCTCTTTAGAGGTATTGTTTGGGAATTATTGGAATTGTTGGAATTGTTTTGGGAACTTTTGGAAATTGTTGGAATTGTTTGTTGGAGACTGTCTTGTGTTTCTTACAATATGTTCATTTGTCAAAGGTGGAGAGTTTCTTCCAGGACCACCTTCATCTAAGAATAGGAGATCTCTATATTTTAAATTGAGGAAACCTCTTCATGAAAATACGTTGTAATTGAACAAATGAACCCCTGTAGCCTGAAAGGAGCACTTTTCTTTATCTATATTTCCTACTCGTTCTTATGATTTACGAAATATGTAATTCACTATATGAAATTATTCATCCTCGATGATTACCCATTAGTACCCATTTGTTGGCTTTCGCAGCATACATTGGTTTTAGTGCCCCGAAGAATTCTCAGGCCAAAAGCTGAAGTTCGTGTCTGGCATAGAAGGTAATGACAACAGTGTAATGTGTTGCTCTCAACAATACAAGGCAGTTGGGAGACTGTAATGTGAAAATTGATTATCTAGTATTGTCCTCCCGTGTGGGGTTGCTGGTCCCCCAGCGGGCGCCTCCCCAGGTGGCGGATAGGGGGAAGCCCGGCCAGACGTATCTGGTGGGTACCGGGGAAATTAAATACCCGGGGTGGACCAAAACCAGCGAAGAGGAAGAAGAGGTCGGCAACGGCTCTGAAGAAGGAAGAGATGCTTGACAGCTCTCCAACGACAGAAGAGGCGGAAGACTTTAATACCTCTTTTCTCAAAAAAACTGCTACCTTGCAGATGATGTTTCATCAAAAAGGTTAGAGGAAGGAAACCTCGAAAATAAATCCCTGGTCCTCCAAGTTGGGGGTTGAGATGTTGGGCCTGCACCCCATCGCTCAGAAAAAACTCAACATGCACGAGTCCCAAGCAACAAGCCTCGGAATCATGCTAGTCTACGACGACGACTTGGCCTTCGAAATAGGTATATGAATTTTGGAACTTGGAATGTGCAAGGCATAGCCACAAAGGAATCCGACGTTTTTAGAGAATTAGACAGGTTAAATTTAGATGTTGCTGCCCTATCTGAAACTAAAAAGAAAGGGAAAGGTTTGGAAGAGATTCAAAATTACGTTCACATATACAGCGGAGTAAATAAAGAAAACAGAGCAAAGAAAGAAGTATCCATTGCCATACGAAAATCTTTAAAACATCATATAAAAAAATGGGAGGGTATAAATGAAAACCTACTACGAGTTGATCTGCGTCTGAAAGGGTACGATATGATCGTAATTGCCGCCTATGCGCCCACGGACAGTGCAACTGATACCGAAAAATTTGAATTTTTACCAACTTGACGAACCTTCTGGACCAAATTGGAAACAGGAAGGAAATATATTTAATGGGCGACTTTAATGGAAAAGTAGGAAGACAATATGGAAGAAATGTTGTAGGGAAATTTGGAGAAGATGTAAAGAACGGGAATGGGGAAAGACTGATAGATGTGTGCGAGCAATATGAATTGAAGATATGGAATGGTTTTTTCAGCACAAAAATATCCATAAATATACCTGGTCTCAACCATCAAGGAAATTATACTCTATAATTGATTACATTATTGGTAAACAGAGTAATAAGACCAGAGTGGAGGAATGTAGAGTTTATAGAGGTGCAGAGTGCGGATCTGACCACTTCCTTTTGCGAGCCAAATGTCTTTTCCCCTTCCAAAATGGAAAAGTAAAAAATCAAATAAAAGAACAAGACTCTAGAGGAAAAGGCGAAGATATTAAGTACAAACTGAGTTTACTAGAAGACCCATCAATCCTGTTCTTGTATAAGCTAAGGCTCAGTGGGAAGTTGCAAATTGTGGATGACTCCTCTCCAAAAGCAATGTACAGAGATATAACAAAGTACATACATGAAGCGGCATATGAAAGTTTGGGGAAAATTGAAAGGAAGCAGCAGAGAACCGGGACGTATTGGTGGAATGACAAATTTGCTGAAAGGGTACGGGAGAAGAAAAACGCCTATCAAAAGTGGCTGACGACCCATGATCTAGAAGACAGAAAAACTTACACACGAATATGTAGAGAAGTAAAAAAGGAGATTATAAAAGCCAAAAATGATATGTGGGACATCAAGTGTCAAGAAATCAGCAACACCATTGGAAGCTCAAGATCACGGGAGGCATGGAAAGTGTTGAAACAACTGAGAACAAATGAAGTGAGATATGGACATTTGCAGCTTATAAGCTTAGAAAACTGGGCAAAGTATTACAAAGAACTTTTGCAGGAACACCGTGCAGAATACCGCACTCTATATCAGCTGAAAGATACATCTGACAATCCGGTAGAAGATATATCAGCAACTGAAGTTGAGAAAGTGGTGAAAAGTTTCAAAAGCGGTAAAGCTCCCGGACCCGGTGGGATAAATATAGAACTAATAAAATCAGCTCCATCGGTGTTGTTTGAACAGCTTTCAGAATTATTTAATGCATGTCTCAGGGGCCGTGAGATACCTGAAGTCTTTAAAGTGGGTTACATCTCCAATATATTTAAAAAAGGAGATAAAGAGGACTGCTCCAATTACCGTGGTATAACTGTCCTGAGTTCCCTTGGTAAAATATATGGTAAAATTATTAAAAACAGATTGGAAAATGAAATAAATGAAATGGAAGAACAGAGTGGTTTTCGTGCTGGTAGATCCTGCACAGATAATATATTTACCATCCGACAAGTTACAGATAAGCGGCTGGCGCATAACCTTGAGACACATCTAGTCTATATTGACTTGCAAAAGGCGTACGACAGTGTCCCCCTTTCAAAATTGTGGATGGCCATGGAAAACCACCATATTAATAGCGTATATATTAAGGCCATTAGAGAGTTATATACGGACAATATCGCTTATGTCAAATTAGGAAATAGCATATCAAAAGAAATCAAAATAAATAAAGGGCTAAGACAGGGGTGTTGTATTGCACCAACTCTCTTCAAAATATATCTAGGAGAAGCTCTAAAAAACTGGAAGATAAAATGTGAAAGGATGGGAATAAAATTGAATGACGATATGTTATATTCACTAAATTTTGCAGATGACCAAGTGATATTCGCAGAGGATGAAGACGATGCACATTATATGTTAAGGAAATTAAATGAGGAATATGGAAAATGGGGCTTGAAAATCAATTTTAAGAAGACAGAGTACATGGTGGTAGGAGGGACAGGAAAATATTTAGTAATGGAGGATGGCTCGGTTGTTAAGTGTTGTCAGACGTATAAGTATTTAGGAACAATTTTAACAGACCAAGGGGGCAGTGGAGAGGAAATTAAACATCGCATTCGGCAAGGAAAATCTGCTATTCGGCAATTGCATTCAATAATATGGAATAAAAATATTTCTAATAAAGTGAAAATTAGAATTTATAAAGCAATTGTGGAAAGTATATCACTGTATGGTGCTGAGTTGTGGGAGATCTCAAAAAGTAATGAGAAAAAGTTAAAGGCTATGGAAATGGAGTTTTGGAGACGCAGCTGTAGTGTAACGTTAATGGAAAGAATCAGGAATGAAAATATAAAGCAGCAAATGGGTGTCATGTCGGATATAATGGATACAATAGAAGGGAGAAGGCTAAAATGGTATGGTCACCTTAGAAGAATGCCGGAGGAAAGATGGCCATTAAAAACTTGGAGGTGGCAGGTGCCAATGCACAGAAAGAGAGGTAGACCAAGACTCACGTGGTATGACGGTGTGCGACAGACAATGAGAGATCGTCACATCGAAGATGATGATTGGCAAGATAGAAGAAGATGGAAGCTTGGGTGCGAGAGACGCCGCATGGTGTAGTTCCACTCGCAGAAGAAAGCTTATTTATTGCCTTTAACAGCCGATCCCTATGAATACAGCTTTGTATTTCTCTCTTAAACAAAAATCAATTCCAAAAAAAAAACGCTCTGCTACCTAATAGATTTTTTAATTATCTATTTAATATCAGAGCATTTTTTTGAAATTCTTCTTTGTTTGAGAGAAAAACACAAATCTGCAATAGCTTTATTATCACGAGTGCAACAAGGATAGTACAGTTTCTCACAGTGAGTGCGACGCGAGAAAAAGATGGGACCGGCTGTTAAGGCGGAACAGAGTTCGCCGGGTCAGCTAG